>JAQZBX010012251.1:0-41488 GCA_029593785.1 Cabassous unicinctus | reverse complement strand
GGGGAGGTACCGGGGATTGAACCCGGGACCTCTTACATGGGAAGCATGCACTCGACAACTTGAGCTACATCTGCTCCCCAATGAAAGTTGATTTTTTTCCCATTTGTTTGTTTGTTTGTTTTTAGGAAGTACTGGGGATTGAATCTGGGACCTCATACATGAGAAGCAGGCATTCAACCACTTGAACTACATCCACTCCCTTTGGCTATTTTTAATTATATGCTATGAAAATTCACATACAAGTCTTGGTGTGGACATATATTTTCATTACTCTTGGGTAGTTATCTAGGAGTGGAATTGCAAGATCCTGTGGTAAATTTATTTTTAACTTTTTTAAAGAAACTGTCAAACTGATTCCCAAATTGATGTTGAATATCTGTTTTAAAAATTAATTTATTTTTATTTTTAAAGAATCTTTGGATTACATAAATGTTACAAAAAATATATAGGGTATTCACATATGCCCCAACCCCTCCCCCTCTCACTCTTTCCCATATTAACATCTTTCATTACTGTGGTACATTTGTTGCAATTGATGAACACGTGCTGAAACATTGCTGCTAACAGTGGACTATAATTTACATTATAGTTTATCCTCTGTCCCACACAATTTTATAGGTTATGACAAAATATATAATGCTCTGTATCTATAAATGCAATGTTATGCAGGACAATTCCAATGTCCCAAAAATGTCCCCAAAATAAACATATTCTTCCCTCTCCCTACCCTCTGGTGGCCACTGCCTTTATACTGATGATGAAAGTTCTTTCATTGCTAAAATAATAATAAGTCTACTTTAGTACATTGTTCTTTCCCCCATCTTGAGGATTTGGGGATGGTGATGCCCACTGTGTTTCTTATTTAGAGGAGGCTTGGATCCCATTGACCAGATGGATGGAACTGTCTTGTTTGCAGTTGCGGACACTTTCTGATCCTTGGGATGGGCATTGTCCGTCATCATGTCTTTGTTAGTTGTCCTGAGAGAGTCCAATGAATGGGAGAGTAGGTGTTGCAACTCTGCTGAGATTCAGGGCTCAACCAACATTTGAATGGACCTAAGATTTAAGTCTCTGGGACATATATTTAACAAATATAGTGCTAATTATATGTTCAAATAAAAGGGGCAAGAGAGCCATGTGTAGGGAAACTATAAATGAGTCCAACTCTGTTACACTGAGGAACATAAACTCCAAAGTGAAGCCCACTAACAGGGTGCCAAATTCTTGAGGTTGACTGCCCTGCTTATAATGTCTAGATATCTAGAGTTTGAGGACCTGTTTACTGTGACAGTCAATGAGATTCTGCTGAGATGTGTATAAGCGTAACTTCTGGAATGACCTCCTGACTCACTTTGAAATCTCTTATCCATAAAAATTCATTTTTATTTAAAATTTCCCCCTTTTGGTCAAGGTCTTTTTCCAGATGCATCGGCAGTTGGCATTTGGTAATTAACCCTTGGTGTCAGGAAATCTCATCCCCGGGAGTAATGTCCCACACCATGTGCTTATTTGTAGTCTTTAGAGAAATGGCTATTCAAATTCTTTGTCTATTTGTCAATTGAGTCTTTGCTTCTTGATTATTGAGTTGTAAGAGTTCTTTATATGTTTTTTATATAAGTCCTTTATCAGATATATGATTTTCAAGTATTTTCTTCCAGTTTATGGCTTGTCTTTTTGATGTTGCTATTGTGCCTTCTGAAGAGCAAGAGATTTTTTTATTTTAATAAGTCAAATTTATGATTTGTTTTCTTTTACGAATCATGCTTTAATATCATATTTAAAAATCTTTTGTCTAACCCAAAATCACAAGATTTTCTCCAATGCACATGAGTTTAACCTAGAACAAAATTAAATGGGAGACAGTTTGGAGCATCTACTGGCCACTGTTTGTTGCAGCAGATGTACACGATTTGTGACCAACAGCAGTGAGCATTGCTTCCAGATCTGTCAGGCAGCTTCTTGACCAGCAGCTTAGTGAAAGTGCCAGAGCTAATGTGGTTCTGGAGCTGGCAAAAGATATATAATTTTAAGGATTCCTCTTCAGGTCAAACATAACAACTTCCTTGATGATTCGGTTCTGTGATGTGATTTTGTTTCTTAGTTCTCTCAAAGAGTGTTAAATCACTTTCAGTTTAAACTAGCTAGCATAGAATCTGTTGATTACTACTAAGAAACTTACCTATACATTGAGAAAAAATAATCACAAACTCTAGTACTCTAACTTTGGATATAAGGAGCCAGAAATAGATATTTTATAAACATATAGCACGTACTATACCATATATGGTAACTCTTTCTAATAGCATTTAATAAAGCCTATTTAATGAACATAAATTATTTCTATAGGGCTAAACATGCAGACTAAAAAACAATAGGGTATATATCTATATCTAAAATATCTAAAATTTGAAACATGTATTTCTTTCACTTTTCTCTCTACATATTTTTTTTATATATAAAAATAGAGAACATTAAATATCTATTTATTGTTTCAGGTTATGTAATAATGAGTGCTCATTAATACAAGAAATTTTGGGGAGTTTTGCAATGAGTTGGCAAAATTATTCATTCTATAGGCAGTTCAAAGTTATAACTTTAGCCTATGGTTGGACCGAAGAGAAAATGTGTTAAATTATAAAAATCAAAATTTCAAATTAAAGAGGGGAGAAATGTATCTAATACAAAGGGTAATTATTATTTAGACTATACGAGTAAATTCCTAAAGAAGAGATGAGAAATCAGAATCATTCTTCTAAAGAGATATAGTTTTCCTTATCACAGAGAAACATAGAGGAATATGTATAATTACATGAATGTATGTATGTATGTATGTGTTTATATATGTGTACATATAATTTAAATAAGTTTCTATGTCTTGAAGAAGGTATGAATAGTAAGATAATTTGATCTTTCTGTTTTTGAATATAATTATAACTATTCTCACCAACATCCCTTAGGATTTCTCATCCAGTTTAAGAGTGAACATACAGCTTCATATTATTTGGTGAACAAATTGATAAAGGAAAATATGTGCCTGTCCCTTAGTTTACAGAATTTCATTGAATTTTCATTTGGGATATTGACATGGAATTAATTAAACTACTCAAAGAAAAGCTCTAACTGAGAGTAGGAGAGATATCTTTTCTAAAATATTTTTAATCTGTTTTAATTGAAATTGAAGTGTTTATAACAGGTTTTTACCTAATGAAATTTAACCTGAAACAGAAATGTTTCTATATTACTAGACAAACAATTTCATCATTTTGCATCTTCAAAAGCATTTAAGCCATCTCTACTTAAATAGATGAATATATGCAATTAAGGCAACCTGTTTTTAACACAAGTGGGAAAACAAATATTATTAGTCAGTTATTTTAATAGATGAGGTAAAAGTGTGGTTGAGTCTTATATGTTAAGGTACAGCTGTCATTTAACTCTCTGTATTTTAGAACAATTTGCATAGACAGTGTTAATTTATTATGAGAATAAAATGATTTTTTTGGAAAAAGCATTTATCTTCATACTAAAACTACTCCTCACTAAAGAATAGCTACAGGCAAAGTTTCAATTTTGAAATCCACCCACATTAGAATTTTTGTGACCCATGGAAAAAATGGAAACATATTCTTCCTCCAGTTCTGTAATTGGAAAGTTCTGAGTGGCATTAATTCATGCGTTTGGAAACTAATCACCACTAGCCTGAAACTAAGAATGAAAAACAATAACTGCAATATAAATTTTAAGAAAAATTCAAGCAATTGAAAATAAGGCTGCTATCAATTTTTCCTGTTAAAATCTTCCACACTGTACTTTGTAACCAAAATGCTACAAACATTCATTCAAAAGTTAGTTTTGATCACTAACTCTGTAAGTGCAGAAAAATGCAGAATAATATCCAAGTTTCAGTAATAACTTGATTGTTAGTTTCCATAATAATTTATCTTTAAAAGATAACTGGTTTGGAGCTAACAAATTAAATACAGTAGTTTGTATGTTGTTATGGAGCATAAGCCTTAAATTATTGCACCAAAGGGATATTTTCAGATAAAGTCATATGCACTAAATTCAAATGTTTTATAAAATTCAGGAATATGCTATCAATTCCATCAATTTAGATACACACAAAAAAACACTAGTGGGAAAGATCAAGAAAAATATTTTTTGATTATTCCTTTCTCTCAAGTTTGTTTTATGCTTAATTTTTAATTATAACCTATATCATCTATGTCTTGAATTAGCTGCAGTTTGGATAAGGATTTAATAGCCACAGGCAAATATTTAATTAAGAACTTTCAGCCCTGTTTTAGTTTCCTACGATGCTCAAACAAATACTATGAAATGGGTTGGGTTAAACAATGGAAATTTATTTGCTCACAGATGTGAGACCAGGAAAATGTCCAAATCAAGGTACCATCAAGGCTATGCTTTCTTCCTGAAGATGAGCTGCCAAAAATCCTTGGCTCCTCTGTCAAATGGCAAGACTCATGGTGGCATCTGCTGGTCTCTCCCTGCTCTTCCAGGTTTTGTTGATGTCAGTTCTTGCTTCTGTGGCTTTCTCTCTTTGTCTGACTTTCATTCTCTTTTCAAGGACTCCAGTAATAGGAATAAGGCCCACCCTGATAGAATTAGGTCACACCTTAAATGAAGAAGCCTCATCAAAAGGTCTTACTTACAATGGGTTCACACACACAGGAATGGATTAAATTTAAGAACATGTAATGCCAGGGTATATACAGCTTAAGCCACCACCAAGCCCCTATAATTATTACATTTGTTTTCACAGCAGTGATTATGTATTTTTAATTTAAAGGAAAACAGTAGATATTTGGTAAAGAAAAGTTTGGAATGTAAACATAAAGTAGAAAGTTGTAAATTAAAATCCATCTACACAATGCAAAAAAAAAGATAATTTTTTCAAGTTTGAAATTTTGCATACTGTATTTTCAGTTTTTAGCAATTAATTGAAACTGATGTAAAATGCCATAAAGAATTTCCATATTCTAAGAGAAATGTATTAAATTACTGCTAATATTTTTTTAAGGATTTATTTATTTATTTTATTTACTTTTATCCATTTTTACCACTACACTCCCCCACCCCCGTTTTTGCTGTTTTTTTGTGTCCATTCACTGGGCAAGTCTCTGTGTCTGTTTCCTGCCCTCTCTTCTCATCCTTCTCCTCCTGTATTCACTGGGATTCGATCCTGGGAACCTCCGATGTGGGCGAGACGTCCTACCACCCACACCACCACAGTTCCTGGTTTTTCAGCACATCTCATCTCATCTTGGCTCTCCCTTGTGTCACTCTCCTGTTATGTCATGATCTTGCTGTATGTCTCGGCGGGGCCTGGCGACACACCTGCACGTGGGGCCTGGTGGCCCGCGCGCTTCCTATATTTTTCTTTATTTTTACCAGGAGGTCCTGAGGATCAAACCCAGGTCTCTCCATATGGGAAATGGATGCCCAACTATTTGAGTCATATCTGGCCCCCTACTGTTAATATTAAGTAAACTAAAGTACATTGCTTACATGGCTCTTTTTTGTATACCAAGCAGTATCTTCTGCTTTGTTAATTTGTGTCATTTTATTGCATGATAGCTTATATATTCAGAAAATTATAATTTATTCAGTCTTATTTGTAACATGGACATAGGAGTAAATAATTAGAATTATCAATGATACAGAAAATGCATTAAATTGGACTCAGCTCAGTCAGAATATGTGAGGTTGCAAGAAAGTCTAAAACTTGTCTGGTAGGTAGCTGCAATCCTTCCATTTATATCCTGTGCAAATATGGAAACAACACTTTAACTATATTCTTCAGCTTCAAGTATCTAATGAATACCTTATGTAATGCAATTCTATGTATCTATACATACAGTTAGACTAATATAGATATAAGATTAAGATATATATGTGTATACACACACATATATAAATATATGAAAGCTTCTTATATTTTAAAAATTACACCAGAGAAATAGTGATTGAAGAATATTTTCAACAAACTTGACAAAACAACTGAAGTAAAATATTCTTTGTTAACTGTAAAAAAAAAAAAAAAAAGAAAAGAAACTATTGCCAGTATCAGAAAAAATATCTACATGATTTTTCACTGACAAACCAGTCTAGAACCTACTAAGTCTGTATACAGATGTAGAATGCACAAGTTTTTCTTTTCTGATAACTCCAAATTTAATTTCCATTCAAAGCAATTTGAAATGCTATTATATAGTAACATGTGATATCACATTTGCCAAAATGCCTCTCAATCTGTTTCAACAGATGTTGAAAAATAACTGTTTCCAGTTTCATAACCACAAAATATGTGACAAAAACAGTTGAAATAATTGTTACCACAGGCTTTAAAAAAAGGAAAAAAAAATAACACTATATTACTATACTACTCTCAAATATTCATTGTATTTAAGAAAGGTACTAGTGTTGTGGTTAATACAAAGCAATAGATATTTAAACAAACCGTCTCTATTTGGCTGTGAATTATATTTTTGATGAGCATCTATGTGACTGCATTTTATAGCACCTCAAACCAAACTAAGCAATGATTTCTTAAAAACTCCACTCTTCCATATTTTATAATATTTGAAATACCTCTAATTATCCTTGGAAGAGGGGATACTTCTGAGTATATCTGAAAAATTTTCATATGCCAAACAATATCTTAGAAGAACGATTCTTAAATAGAAATGTGATAAAGTAAAAAAAACATCTTAGAAGACAAAGCCAATGTTGAAAAAATGCTTATGCATAACAAGCAACATAGTTCTAAAAGTCAAGTTACTCAGCCTATGCTAATAAGAAAACACTTTCTGATGAACTATTCAATTGAGTTTAACAAGGCTGTTTATAGCTAATCCTAAATGCACTAATAGGAAACGGAAGGCCTATACTCAATGTTAGTCTTGCTCCCTTTAGATCTTGTTCATAATTACAGTTTGCTCTTTAATTATTCTGCTTCTCATTTTCAATTTATGATTAAGACAAACAGCATACCCTGGAGACTGAAAGTGCTGAGATGGACAGGATTAAAATAGAGGACAACAATTCCTTTAGCCCGTTGGCCTAGGTAGTCAGGAGATCTTTTTTTTTTTTTTTTTTTTTTTTCATTTTATTTCTGAACCAGTTGTTTCAGAATAAATTAAAAGAGAATACTATTGAAAGAAACCAGTATATAGCTTCCCAAATGCAGACCAGAATAATATTTTTATAAAATTGAAAATATATTTTATTGTATGCCTACCAGTAAATAAGTCCATGGTTCCTGGGCAACTATGCAGTATCTAAACCAAAGTCTGCAGTTAACTGCTTTCATGAACTTCAAAAAGTTTCTTAATCTGTCAATGCTTCAGTCACCATATCTTAAAAAAATGAGATAACATAGAAGAAGCAGTAGAGTTGTTTTGTTCATTGGCTCAATTAATATTCAGTTAGAACAATGCCTGGTGCATAGTAAGTGCTCAAATTTCTGTAAGATATTACTGATATTTTTTTACCGAAATCTTTCTTGATGACAATTAAAAGAACTTGCAAATTCCAGATTGGAGGTATTTCCAGTTAACTTTAGTGCCTTCCAGATACAGATTCATGTAATCAAATATTTCTATTTATGTAAAACTGAGAGAGAGAAATTTATGGGAAATATAAAATAATGCTTTGCGAAATGAATTTTAACTATTTTCGTTCACATACCATTCAAAGAACCACTTAAATTCATAGCATCCTTTATGAACTGTCCTCCCCTTCTCAACTAGAAACAACTTTTTAAAGTTTGCCTCAAACAAACACCAGTAAACTGTGACAATGGAGAATAGTAAAACCCCAGCAAACGTATTAAAATATAAACAGACTCTAAAAGTAGCACATATGTTTGACTCTTTAGTGATATGAATAATGAAATAGGTTTAAGAGATTAACAGTGCAGTATAAAGTAGTGAGGATAAAACCAGAATCCGTTGAACTGACAATGTTATTTTCATGTCAATCAAGGGAAACAGAAACAGCCAGGACATGACTTATGGAGTCATTTGTTTCATCATGTGGTTCTAAAGGAAATGAAGTTGTACATTATTTACGTTTTGTATTTCTTGATGTCCTAATACCCAGAAAGAAGTAGTGTTCCCCCTACCTAAAGTCTTGTAGCATTATAACCATGCATGCCTTAAGCTCTTTTGATATCAGGCCCTAGAGCTTCATGCAAAAATTTCTATAATCAAAATACTGCCAGTTCCCATAGCCTTAGTTAGGAAAAAGCATGGTAAAATTAATTCAGAATTAATTGGCATGTTACCCCACCGTGAAGCCTGCAGGGCGTCAACTCTATCCCAGAAAATCCCAAAGTGCTTTTATACTTAGTTCTAAATCTTTATGGTGCCAAAGAGGCACAGTTGTCTATGACACTCTTTTTTATCACAATTTATAGGAAAGGCAGTCATAATATCATCATAGATTACTATATTTAGCTGAAATTGTTGCTTCAGTTTTTATTTCTAGCTACCTCACTCTCATGGTCTCAGATAATACTACTAATTTCTAATATTTATTGAGAATTTACTCTATTACCATGTGTTAAACACTTTATAAATTCTTTCCATGGATTATTTTGTATAATCTTAGTCCAAATATTATACTGATACTATTATTTTCATTCTGCACCTCCTTTTAAAAATGGAAGACTGAACCTCAGAAATGTGAAGCAGCTTACTTCATGCTGTAACTTTTTAAGGGTCAGTGCTGGAATTTGAACTCAGGTTGCCTGACTCTTGAGCCTGCAGTTTTTACTCCTGGAAGGAAGAAAGAGTCAGAACTAGAGGCAGATTAGAATATCAGCCACTACACTCTACTCAATCATTTTTCTCTCTAAGGACTAAGCTTATATTACTGGGTCCAACCTCACTGCTAGGTTTTTGTATAGTTTTTTTTTTTCTTGATCTTTTCTTTATTGCAAGGTTTTTTAATTGATTCAAATTCTTTGCCTGTTATAGTTCTTTTATGATATTCTGTTTCTTTCAGAGTCAGTTTTCATAATGTGTACATTTCTAGGAATTTATCCCATCTAAGTTAATTTGTTCGATTACAGTTGTTCATAGTATCCTCTTGCAAACCAGTTTATTTCACTATAGTCAAGAGTAATGGCCCCACTTGAATTTTGCATTTTGTTTTTTTTTTCTACATTTGTTTTTATTTTTTTAAGATACTAAGATTACATAAATGTTACATAAAAAATAAAGGGGATTCCCATATGCCTCTCTCCCTACACTTCCCACATATTTCCCACATTAACAACATGCTCCATTAGTGTAGTACGTTCGTTAAAATTGATAAACACATTTGAGAGCATTGCCACTAAGCATGGATTATAGTTTACATTTTAGTTTACCCTCTGTCCTGTACAATTTGGTAGGTTATGGCAATATATATAATGGCCTGTATCTGTTATTGCAATGTCACTCAGGATAATTCCCAAGTCCTGAAAATGCCCCCATATTACACCTGTATTTCCCTCTCCCTGCCCTCAGAACCTCCAGTGACCACTACCTCCACATCAATGATGTAAGTTCTTACATTGCTAGAATCAAAATAAGTCTATACTATAGTACCAGTAAGTTTACTTTGGTCCATAGTTCATTCCCAATCCTGATGATTCTGGGATGGTAATATAATACCCATTCCACCTTTAATTGAGAAGAGGCTTCGATCACATAGGGCAGATGGATGGGATTCTCTTGCTTGCAGTTGTAGACTCTCTCGGTTGCTTGGGATGGTCATTGTCCATCATGATCTCTTTGTTACTTGTCCTAGGTAAAAAATGAACTGGAGAGTAGGTGTTGCAACTCCGTTGAGATTCAGGGCCCAGCTGGCACATGGACAGCCCAAAGATTTAAGTCTCTTGGACGTAGATCTATCAACTCTAGTACTAATTATAGGTTCAAATAGAAGGGTCAGAAGAACCATGTGTAGGGAAACCACAACTGAGTTCAACTCTGTCACACTGTTGGAGCATAAATTCCAAAGTAGGGCCCACTGACAAGGCACCAAACTCCTGAGCTATCTGTCCTGACTGTTGTGTCTGGATGTCTCCAGAGCCCTCAGGAGCCCTGTTATTTGAGGTAGTATTTACTTTGGCAGTCAACAAGATCCTGGTGAGACGTGCATAAGCATAACCTCTGGAATGACCTCCCTACTCACTTTGAAGTCTCTTAGCCATATAACCCATTAGTCTTTACATTTTCCCCTTTTAGGCAAGGTCTTTCTCCAGTTGCATTGTTTGTTGATGCTTGGAAGTAATCCCTCGGTGCCAGGGAAGCTCATCCCTGGGAGTCATGTAACAAACTGGTGGGGAAGAAAATTCATTTAGATCCTGAGTTTGGCTTAGAGAGAAGCCACATTTGTATGTATGTACATTGACATTTTCTTCCATTTATTCCCCCAATGTCTTACTTTTTTCATTTTGTCTTCAAAGAAGTTTTAGGTTACAGAAAATCATGTACAGAATATAGGGGATTCCCATATACCCAAAATCCTCCCCCTTTTTTCCTTTCCCCTATTAATAACATTTTATATGTGGATGGTACATTTGTTACAATTGATGTATAAACATTGCAACCATTGTCATTGGTTTACATTTTGGACCATACATTTTTATAAATTTTGATGAAATTTAACATGCAAGATCATGTAGAACACTTTCATTGCTCCCAAAATGCCTCATGTTCCTTCTATTCTATTCTATTCTATTCTATTCTATTCTATTCTATTCTATTCTATTCTATTCTATTCTATTTATTCTACTTTGTTCTGTTCTGTTCTATTCTGTTCTATTCTATTCCTCCTTCCCCCTCCCCTTGGGACCCATGTCAACTACCAGGCTTCACTCCTTGAAGGACAAAATTCGTAGTTACTCACAACAACATTCAGTGCTTGACATATTGGTCTGTCATCTTCTATTAGGCACTGCTTGTGCTCTTGAGAGACTCCTGCCCCTCTATCTGAGAACATAGCAGGACTCCCTAGGATGGGAGTCCAACACCATCCTGCAAATTATGTGGGTCTCCACCTACTGATACAACACACAATGACAAGATGGTCACTTACATACTCCCTAGAAGCCTGCCCAGGTGAGCCCTATCCCGAATGGCCCTTACATCCAACACCCTAAACCAGTAACCCTCCCCTGCTGTACTGCCGAAAGGACATTCCCAATGTGGTAGTTTCAACTCCATTGAATGGGATCCTATTCTTACTGAATGTGATCCTACGTACTCCTCAAGAACCATGAATAGGGACATCAGTAATGATAGTTCATCCTTTGTCCAGACTTCCAAAATACATGATTTACAGAAGCAAATATAATCCCTCTAAATTGAGGGGTGGGGCATTTTTTTTTTTTCTGTGAAAGTCCATATAATAAATATTTTAGATTTGTGAGCCTTACAGACTTTGTTGCAAATACTCAAACCTGCAGTTGTAACAAAAGCCAGCCAGGACCGTTATGAAAAAGTAAGGCCTGGGCTAGGGTGTGGCAAATGAGATATCTAGGGCCCAAAATTTAAGGAGGCATTCAGTGTCAGGGTCATTCAAATGGAGGATTCTGGAATTGGTGCCCCTTAAATTTTGTGTCCTCTGCTCCTCACCAGCCTCATGTAGTCTTTTCTCTGAGTACACAAATTGGTGTGGCTGTATTCCAAAAAAACTGTATTTCCAAAAAAAGTGGCCAGAACAGATTTGGCCTTTGAGGTATAGTTTGCAGACCTCTGCACTATACACTCATGACTTGTCTCAGACTCTGAGAATCTATTCATTACTTATATTTATCATTCATATCTGAGTCATCTTTTTATCGCTTAGACTGCTTATAAGAGCAACCTGAACATAATAGAAAGTCAGTCAGTACACATAAATAATGCGTTTATAGAAAGGCATAGCCCTTTACAGCTTTTCAACTTCATCAGCTCTTGGTAATTCACAGAATTACAAGTAGCTTAGGATATAAGTTGGAGAAATAAAATTAGCATTAAAGTAAGCTGTGTTGCTTCCATAAGTTTCACAGAGTTGTGAGCCTATTTCTTGATTGGAGGATATTGGAAAAGGAGGAGAAGACATGTTTGTTAGCATTTGGTCTTCAGGGGAAAAAAGCCAAAAGAAGTAGAGAGAAACTGGATTTCAAAGAGATGTGAACTGCAGGAAAACATGACAACAACCTTGGACAGCATTAACATGCACAAAATTTGAAAATATAATCAGAGGTCCAGACAGCCTCAGTCGTATTGTTCTCCCCAATACTAATATTCACTGAGATGGAGTGTTCAAATTTTAGCTGCACTTGGTCCACATCAGGAATCAGTAATTGCCACATATGTTTGTCAAGGTTAGGAGCTATCTTACAAAGAGACATTTTCTCTCCTTCCAATGAAAACACAACATTGATTAAATAAATTAGACATTTAGTTACCAATGTGAGACCATGTTACTCCATTCTATTTGTACAGTAGAAGTTATAGTTGTAAAGTAGAAGCAGAAATTAGGTACCTTCAATAATCTCAAGTGATACCAAATAAGGGAGACAAAACAGGATACAAAGGTATTGGTAGACTTGGTGATATATTGGACCTCACTTATATACTAGCATACATGTGGAAACCTCTGAAGGAATCCATGAAAAAAGCAGATGGGACGCATCAACAGAGCACTGATATCTTCCATGAGCATCTGAATGTAAGTACCAGGAACCATGCATTTCATATTAATGAACAAAATAGTTAAAAATATTTATATATATTTATTTTTATGTCTGTATGTGTTCAATCTTAAAAATTACATGAAGTACAAAGAGAAAATATCTCCTGTGAAGCCTCATATAACAAAATATATAAAATAGATCAAATTGTATTAAATGAATTATATTTCTAATATACTTCACTTATCTCCAATCCTCCACCCAAAAGTGATATCAGTACATATTATAAACCTATGCATTATTTTAGTGACTGAATTTTTAAAGGCATTAGAAAAATATTTAGAAATATGAAATGAAGAAGTCTGGGTCCTGCATAGCCTCGCCAACAGCTCAAGACAGAGAGTAAAACAAGGTAAACATTGCCAAAAAAAAGATCATCAGTAAGTTTATATTTTGTATAAGCGTAAAAATGAATTCTCATTTGCTTCAGTTAGCAAATCAGATTTTTTTTGTTTTGTTTTAATTTGAGAAGTTGTGAATTCATAAAACAATCATTCATACCACACAGAATTCCCATACATCACCCACCACCAATGCCTTACATTGTTGTGTCACATTTGTTACAAATTATGAAAGAACATCATCATAATATTACTGCTATCTATAGTCCATAGCTTATAATTGGTGTATTTTTCCCACAAAGGATCCTATAATTAACACCATGTATTAGTATTGTATATTTCTTATAGTTCATGAAAGAATGTTCTCCTATTTGTACTGTAAACCACAGTTCATCATTCACCACTGAGTTTGCTGCAGATCAGTTTTTTAAAATTATGCCACTGGGCACTGTCTATTTTATATTTTAAACAGTACAGCAAAGTCTGCAGGAAAATAATCAGAAATGAATATCTATACTGAAACTGGGATGTATCTTATTATATTAATCAGCTTTAATATAAAAACTCATATAATTCTTCTTTTCAGTACATCTGTTCAGTGATTCTCACAGCCATTATAAACCTCGAGATGCAAAATCACTAGATCCTCTTTACTTTGAATCCTTGGAAAAGAATAAGGCAGATTTTGCCAAGGTCATTCAATGATTTAAGAATACCTTTGAAATTGAATATTTAAGTCATTAATTCTGTATATCTATATTTAATTCCCTTCAATAAATTCACATTAGAATCTATATTTCCTTGGGTTCTTTCAACTAGAACTTTAATTAGACCTGGTATATAACTTTGAACCATGTGAGTGATCCAGCAGATTCCCATTAGCTGAGCACTGTGATATTATGCTGACTTTGGAACTAACCTTCATTGTTCTCTGTCAGAAATAAAGAAAAGGCAACCAAAAAGTCATCTCACAAAAATAAAAGCAGTAGCTACAAAAAAGAGATAGACTGTTAAGATGGGTTTTGGTGTCTCCTAAAAAAAATTATTTTCATTTTTGTTCTCCTTCATAGATGACTTGTTCACCCTCAGAAAAAAGATTCCTTCTGTTTCAAATTATATTTTGCATCGTCTCCCATTTCAGCAGTTGATTCAGTTTCATGTCACTCCTTGACTGACAGAGGGAGGGTCAAAAAATTGTTCATCACATGCCCAACACACACTGTTCTATTTTCTTTCTTTCTTTAGAATTGTTTGTTTATTACAAAGAGAATCAAGTGACCTATGTGGCCATTTCTCTTATTATATAAAAGAGAAAGTATTTGTTGCATAGCTAAGGGATTTTAGAAAGTTTATTCCAAGTTTATATCCCTGTTCTTTCTAATAGATTCAAAAGAACTGCTCCATTTTACAGTTCTCTTTTTGGCCCTTGCTTCTCCTCTCATCTAACTGGTATGAATGTATTGTGTTGGCCAACTTAAATTGGGTCAGATACAGGAGGAACTCAAGTTCACAATCTTTTTCTATCAATTATATCACCTAAGTTTTATGATGGGCATAAGAGAATTGATAAATGTGTCCCTTCCTGGAATGAGAAGTTTGAACAATACAATCTTTTTTTTTTTTTTTTAATCACCTTATCTATTCGAAATTGCAGCATAAAGTATGATACATACGACATGTACCTAAAAAACCTGGTCACTTTTAAATCTTTACTAAAACTTGAAATAGTTATAAGAGATTTGCACATGCAAAGTAAAATGTTCTAACATTTCTGTGAGGAAGTCAGTTGACTAGTTGTGCAGTGTGAGTGGTAGAGCTTCATGGCTAGTCTTGGTATCTATAAACGAATCCAAACAGAAATCCCAGATCCGGAAGGGACTTTACAGGCTATTGAAAAGGAGGGAGGGAGAATGGTTGCAGATCTGTAGTTGGCTCTATTTCCATCAGTATCTGAAATATGAACAGGCTCCTAACTTGTTTTTTTTCTTTACAGTTTGTTTTACATTGAAGCAGAAATAAACTTAGATTCAGTGTGATAAATATTTTGTGGGAATCTAATTTGAAAAAGAATGTGTATAGGAACAAACAGTAGCAGAACACTGAAGAAAAGATTCTTACAGCTTTTTATAGTATAGACCTTTGTGTGATCATTGAAATTAATGTATTTTAGCATTTGTTTTATGGAAAATTCAATCCCAGTTCTACTTTTAGTTTATTTATTCATTAAGTATCTATTTATTGAGCACATATTAGCTAAAAGCTAGGCATTCAACTATGAACAAAAACAATGATTACCTGGTATTTTTTTTTCGGGGGGAGGGGGGGCGGGGAACAATGTAACATAATTAAAAAAAAAAAACCAAACCACTAGAAAGACCTTCGCTTTCCATTGTGAGTTTCTGTAACTGTGTGGCTGCTGCTCACGACCAAGTGCCTGAGCCCTGGACGCTCGTGCCAGGCTCTCGTCGCGCGTTAGGCTCTGGGGCGGGACCAGCGGGCCGCGTGGGCCCTCCTGGCAGCCCCTGGGAGCTGGCGTCAGCGGTGTGTGCGCCAGCCGCAGTCCGGAGGAAGCTTGTCGCTGGCGATGGAGCAGCTGCTTCTCCGCCGACCTGCCAGGAGCCTCGGAGCGTGGCGCACTCGCTGGTCCCCAGCGGCAGGGGTGACTTGGCATTTTCCTAGCGTGCTGTGTGTGGTTCTCAGGGAGGAGGCGGTCATGGCAGGGAGGGCGTCATCTCTGCTGGGTGTGGGATGAAGTTTCCTTTTTACATGAGGCAGAGAAGATGGGGAGCTTGGACTGGGGGTGTCAGATATGGGCCCGTCATGGGAGTCTCCTGTCTGAGCAGGAAGAAGGCAGCAGGGAGGGTCGGGGTTTGGAGCTCCGAAGGAGAAACTCAAACATGGAAAAGCAGGTGGTCAAGGGAAACCCAACCTCATGGGCATGGTCACAGAGAAAGACCCTATTTAGGACGTTGCTCGAAGTGTGTGGGATGCTGGAAGATAGGAAAGAGGACATTTAGATGGGCAGATTCTGCTGTGTCCTCCCCGTTTTGAAATTTCAGATGATCTTTTGCTGGATTGTTGTAATGTTCCCCCTGGCTCTTGCCCCATCAGTCTTAAAGAAGGCCTGTGTGCTCAGCTGCGAGGTGCCAGCAAGGGTGCAGGTGTGTTCTCTCTTTTTTTTTTTTTCTCCCCAGTTCTGCATGGTAGATTCTGATGGAAAATGGCCTACATCCATCGCTGCTTCGCCACTCAGGACAACGCCCAAAGTCCCCAAAAAGCCCCAACTCCTACCCTACAGCTCAATGGACTCATCCGAGTAACCTGGCGAGGAGAGGACGATGGGCAACAGCCATCCCAGGGAGTGGAGAGGGCCTGCAGCTGAAGGCAAGATAATCCCATCCACTATATCCATGGAATATAAGCCCTCTCTCACTTGGAGGTGGAGTGGACATCACCTTCCAAGTCCCCTCAGAATTGGGGGAGGAGCTGTGGACTAGAGTGGACTTGGTGGTGTTCTGCTGTAGACATATTGTGATTCAAGCAATGGAAGAAATTGTAACAGTGAGGTGGAGCCAGTGGCCACTGGACATTTTTGGGGCAGGGAGAGGAGGGGCTGTTGAAATACCTGGTATGTTTTAAACAGCTTATGCCATTAGACAAATTAAATATCAATCAATAAACAAAAGAAAAAAATGTGATAAGTGTTATGAAAAGAAAGGAGCTTGTGTAGTGAGATCATCTAACAGGATTTTACTTATTTGATGAATAGGTGAATACTTGATAGAGGAAGTGGCCTTTAAGTTAAAATACAAAGGAGAAGTTTAAAATTCAAAGGATGTATTGGGAATAGAGGAAAAGAACACTCTACATAGAGAAAACATCATTTAGCAAGTGAGAACAAAGCTCATTCCAGAAAGTGAAAGAATGGTAGTGAACAAATGAAGAGTGGAAGTATGGTACAAGATGAGGATTGAGAGATAGATAAGAGCCACAGCTGTGTGTAACTTTTGGGCAGTGTTAAGATTTTCCTCTTTGTGCTAAAAGCAATAAAAGACACAGAGTTTTGTACGTATAGATGAGTGCAGAACAGGAGGTACTAGAGATGGGATTTGACTCAATCATTACTGTTTTTTCGAAAATATCATTCTGGCCACAGAAATAATAGAATTACTTTTGTGGAAAAGAGTGTTAGGAAATTATTGCTGTAGTACATAAAAATATATATATAATTTGGGGAAAGGTACTAGCATGTAGGCAAGTGAGATCTAGAAAACTGTATAGTCTGAAAATTACTTGGAATATAAAATGCAAAAAATTTGGTAAGAAAGTAGATACAAATGGAACATCATTTCTATGTTTTTAGTTTGTGAAAATGGTTATATATTAGTGATATTTACTTCATATTAGAGATGCTTGAATGGGATAGTATCAGGGTGTTTGGCTGTGGCAAGAAATAGAGAAAAGACTGAAAGAAGAAAAAAGAAGACCTAGGGATATGTATGATATTAATAAAGTAATACCTTATAGCACGATTCAAAATTCTTTACATATAATCCTCATGAACTTTTTTGTTATATGTGTCTTTTATACAGAAAAGAAATAAGACTAAGAAAATTTACAAAGGCACATTTAGAATCTAGGATTGGTGATTCTAGATTTAAGTATCTTGCCATATTTACCTTCCTCTGGATTTTGTGCCATAGGAAGTTAAAAGACTATGATTAAAGTATTTAGGTCTCATTATACATTTGTACAGAATGAGCTGATCCCCAGAGTCATTTAATAAATGTGCCTCCCAAGTGTGGAAACATGACAATGATTTTGCCAGATCTTTGAGGAGTAAACCAGAATGTCTCAGAAACTTTGAGCCTTTAAATATTCTATTTAACAACGCTTTTTATTTTTCTGATAGCATTCAAAGACAAGGCACCATCATCTTTTTTCTAAGATGCAATGAAATTGTTTTCTAGCCAGATCCCTCATCCATTCATGCCTTTATCAAATAATTCTCTCGCACCGCTGTTATCCTTTGAAAACACAAATCTCTCCATTAAAGAAAATCCTTCAGGATTCCCCATTGCTCTTAAGATAATGACCCAAATCCTTCTCAGGACAGTTTTGCTAGTGGTACTGTGTAATTATTTATAAAGCAATTGAAAATGAAATAACTAGATGAGGGAAACAAATACTACAAATAGGCACTATTGTATAAAAGAAATTTGGATGGTCCTTCTTCATTGAAGTATAGAAGAGACTAATCAAAATCTGGGAAACTCAGATTACTGCTCAAATATTCATACAACTACACCTTTTTCTCACTCTTAATTAAGTTGAGATTTAATAAATTTAAGTTGGCATAATTTGATCAATTATTTTATTTCAGCTTATAAGTATTTTTTTGGTTCTGCAAAGAAATTTTCAACCAAGTAATTTATGAACTTGGAGAAATAACATTGAAGCCTATGGAAAAGGGCATAATACTTAAGATGACTTGTTTTCAAATGCTAAGAAGTTTACATTTAGGAAAGAGAAAACCGAATTAGAAAACAGTTTTAACTATATATAACCAACCATTCTTTTTCTATCAATTGTATTGTGGTAACATATGTACAACATGGAATTTTTCATTTTAACCACTTTCAACACACAATTCAGTGGTACTAATTGCATTCACAATATTGTGTTACCATTACCTCCAATCATGAACAAAACTTTTTAACAAAACTTTTTAACACCCCAAACAGAAACTCTCTATATCTATTAAGAAATAAATCCTCATGTACCCACTCCCAAAATCCCTAATAACCTGTAATCTAATTTCTGTCTCTATGAATTTGCATATTCTAGTTTTTTCATATATTTAGAATAATAAAATGTTTGATCATTTATGTCTGGCTTATTTCACTCAATATGATGCCTTCAAGGTTCATCCATGTTCCAGCATGTATCAGAAATTCATTCAGTTTGACTGAAAAACATTATACTGTACATATATATTGTATGTGTGTAAAACATTTTATTTATCCATTCAATCTGTTAATGGCCATTTTGGTTGCTTCCACCTTTTGGATATTGTGAATAATGTTGTTATGAACTTTTGTATACAAATATCTGTTCAAGAACATGTTTTTGATAATTTTGTATATAAACCTAGAAGTGGAATTGCCAGGTCATGTGATAATCTTGTATTTAATATTCTGAGAAACAGACAACCTCTCACAGCAACTGTGTCACTTTACGTTTTCACCAACAATATATGTTTTCTATTTCCACATCCTCACAAACACTTGTTATTATTACTAGTAGCAATAGTAGTAAACATCCTAGTGGATGTGAAGTCACACCTCATTGCAGTTTTGACTTTTATTTCCCTAATGGTTAATGATAATGAGACTTTTTCAATGTGTTTATTGGGCATTTGTAAATCATCTTTGGAGGAAGGATATTTAAGTTCTTTGTCCACTTATTAATTGGTTTGTTTGTCTTTCATTTGTTGAATTACATATTCTGGATATTAAATCTTTATCAGGATATGGCTTCTGAATAGTTTTCCCATTCTGTACATTGTTGTTTCATTTATTGATAATGTCTTTTGATGAAGAAAAGTTTTAACTTTAATGAAGTCCAATTTATCTTTTTTTTTGATGGAAATCTAAGAATCCATTGCCTAATTCAAAGCCCTGAAGATATTCCCCCATGTTCTCCTTGACGGGTTTTACAGTTTTAGCCCTTATATTTACATATTGATCCATTTTGGTTTAATTTTTTTTACAGGGGTTGAAGTAGGAAGCCACTTTCAACTTTTTGTTTGTAGGTATCTAGTTTTTACAACATCATATGTTGAAAAGACATTTCCCCTCATTGACTAGTGTTAGCATACTTGTCAAAAAATCAATTGATAAAAAATGTAACTTTAGGGTTATTTCTGAACTCTCAATTCTATTCCATTGGTTTATATGTCTGTCTTTATGTGAGTATCCCAATGTTATGATTACTGTAATTTGTTAATAAGTTTTGAAATCAGGAAGTGTGAGTCCTCCAACTTTGTTCTTCTTTTTTCAAGATGGATTTGGTTTTTTTGGGGACATTTTGTCCGTCCTTATGAATCTGATGATTAGCTTTTCCATTTCTGCAAAGAAGGCTGTGGAATGTTAAATAGAATTTCATTGAATCTGTAAATTACTTTGAGTAGTATTGTCATCTTATCAATATTTACTTTTCCAATACATTAACATGGGAAGTCTTTTTATTATTGAGGTCTTCTTTAATTACGTTCAGCAATATTTTGTATGTTTCAGTGTATAAGTCTTTCATTTCTTGGTTAAAATTATTCCTAAATATTTTATTCTGTTAGTTGTTATTGTGAATGGAATTGTTTTCTTGATTTCTTTTTCAAATTTTTCATTGCTGTGTATAGAAACAGAAATGAATTTTGAGTGTTGATCTTGTACCTCATCACTTTGTTGAATTTTTTTATTAGCTGTAGTAGCTACCTTATAGAATCTTTGAGATTTTCCACATATAAGAACATGTCATCTATGAATAGAGATAAATTTAATTCTTCCCTCCAATTTGGATATGTTTTATATTTTCCTATTGCCTATTTGCTCTGGCTAGCATTTCCAGCACATCATTGAATAGAAGTGGTGAAACAGGCAGCCCTTTTATCTGATCTTAGTGGAAAAGCTTCATTATTTCTTCACAGAGTATGATGTTAGTTG
This sequence comes from Cabassous unicinctus, assembly GCA_029593785.1. Classification (NCBI taxonomy): domain Eukaryota; kingdom Metazoa; phylum Chordata; class Mammalia; order Cingulata; family Chlamyphoridae; genus Cabassous; species Cabassous unicinctus. Next base: position 20,672 of record JAQZBX010012251.1, on the reverse strand, counting down.
TGGGTTTTTCTTACATGCCCTTTATTATGTTGAAGAAGTTCATTTTTATTCCATGTTTTTAATGTTTTTGTCAAGAAAAGGTGCTGGATTTTATCAAATGCCATTTGTGCATCAATTGAGATGATCATTTGTTTTTTTCCTTCATTATATTAATGCAGTGTGTTACATTGATTTTTTTTTAATATGAGCTACCCTTGCATTACTTGAATAAATCCAATTTGGTCATGGTGTATAATTCTTTTAATATGCTTTTGAGTTATGTTTGATACTTATTTGTTGAGAATTCTTGTATCTATATTCACTAGAAATACTGGTCTGTATATTTCTTTTCTCATGGAATCTATATCTAGCTTTGATGTGGAAGCTGAGGTCTGTATTGAAGACATCTCCACAGGTCAAGAGAGTGCATCCACCAATGTGTGTGGAAAGGTCAATTCTGCCCCAGCACTTGGAGAGAGTGGCCTACCACCCCATTATTCAAGGAGAGTACTGCGACCCCAAAGCTCGGAGATGGTCGGGTCTGTGACCCAGCATTCATGAGAAGCCTGCTTGCATTCCAGTACTTGAGAAGAGTGGAGCCTGTGCCCCAGGATTTGCAGAGAGCCTGGCCAGCACCTCAGTGTTTGGAGATAGTGTGGCCTGTGCCCAGGGATTTGTGGAGAGACTGACTACCAATTCTCATGCTTGGAGAGGGTGGAGGCTTCCTCCCAGTGTTTGAAGAAGAGCATGGTTGCTGTGTAAGTGCTTGGAAAGGTGGAGCTACCACTCCATCATGCCCAAAGAATAAGACATCAATCTATAGATACCTCTGAAACCCTGAAATCCAATGAAGTTTGACCTGCTGGGTTTCAAAATTGTTTGGGACCTATGCCCCCTGTTTCCTTTCCAATTACTCCCTTTTGAAATGGAAATATTTATCCTATGTCTGCTTCTCCATTGTTTATTGTAGGCAGATCATTTCTTTTCTAGATTTCTCAGGTCCACAGAGAGGTTTGAACTTAGCATTGCTATTGAAATTACTTAAGGCATTTGGAATGCTCTGATGGAATGAATGTATTTTCCATATAGAAATAACATGTTTACCTGGACCCAGAGGGTGGAGTGTGGTGGTTTGGAGCTTTATGTACCCCAGAAACACATGTTCTTAAGCTTAATCCATTCCTGAGGGTGTGAACTCATTGTAAGTAGAAACTTTTGATGAGGTTAATTCAGTTAAGGTATGGCCCACCTCAATCAGGATGGGTCTTAGTCCTATTATTGGAGGCCTTTAGAAAGGGGATGATATTCAGAAGGAGAAAAAGAAAGTCACAGAGAGAGAGAGCAACCAGAAACTGAACATCAACAAAACTCAGAAAAGAAGGGAGACACAAGCAGATGCCACCATGCGCCTTGCCGTGTGACAAGCTAAGGACCAAGGATCACCAGCAAACAGTCCCAGAATACCACCATCTTTGGAAAGAAAGCATCACCTTGACGATGCCTTGATTTGTACTTTCTCCTAGCCTCAAAACCATGAGCAGATAAATTCCCATTGTTTAAACTAAACCATTGCATGCTATTTTATTAAGCAACCTAGGAAACTAAAACATTACTCTTCAATTTTTTGGAAGTGCTTGAGCAGGATTGTTACTAATTCTTCTTGGAATGTTTCATAAAATTCGCAACAGAAGCACTCTGGTTTCAGACTTTTTTGTTGGTAGGTTTTGTTTACTGATTCAGTATCTTTACTTGTTATTATTCTGTTGAGATCTTTTATTTCTTATTGAGTCAGTTTAGGTAATTCTTGGGTTTCTAGGCATTTTTCTTTTCATCTAGGTTATCTATTTTGATGGTGTACAATTGTTCATAGTATCTTCTTATGATCCTTTGTACTTCTGTAAAGTTAGTAGTAACCTCTGCTTTCATTTCTGATTTTAGTTATGTACAGCCTCTCTTTTTTCTTTGTCAGTCTAGCTAAAGATTAGCCAATATTCTTGATACTTTCTAGGAACCAGATTTTAGTTTTGTTGATTATCTCTGTATTTTTCAATTCTCTTTTTCTTTTATCTCTGTTCTAATCTTTATTATTTCCATCCTTCTGCTAGTTTTGAGTTTAATTTGCTCTTATTTATCTAGTTCTTTCAGGTGTGAGGTTGGGTTACTGATTTGAAATCTTCTCTTTTTATGTAAGCATTTACTGCTATAAATTTCACACTGAACTCTGCCTTTGCTGCAGAGTTTTTTAAATTTTGGCATTTTTAAAATTTTGGTACATTGTGTTTTCATTTTCATTTGCCTCACAGTATTTCCTAATTTTCCTTTAATTTTTGCTTTGATCCATTTGTTTTTCAAGAGCATATTGTACAATTTCCACATATTTTTGAATTTTCCACTTCTCCTTTTGTTATTAATTTCTCATTACATTGTGGTAAGATAGGTTACTTGTTATCCTTTCAATGTTTTTAAAGTTGATTGAGACTTGTTTTGTGACCTACAATATAATCTATCCTGGAGAATGTTCCATGTGCTCTTGAGAAGAATTTGTATTTTGCGATTGTTATTAAAGTGCTTTATATGAATCTTTTAGGTCTAGTTGGCTTAAAGTATAGTTCAAGGGCTCCATTTCCTTACCAGTCTTCTGTCTACTAGCTGCTTGCTGGGAATGTCAAGACATGCCTAATGGTCATCTCTCAGCCCTCAGCTACCTCCACTTCTCCTTTTCTATTGTGTGCATGTTTCAATATGTTTCCATCCCATAGCCTGGAGGAGTGTTTGGTATAATGGAAAGGCCTGACTGTAACTTAGGCCTAAACATAGCTTAAACCCATAACCAAGAACAAGCAATTCCAGCTTCTTACCAAGGCAGGAACTCTCAGTGGCAAGGCCCCCTGCAGCTGGGGAGTAAAAATATTCACTCTCAGGTAGTATAGGCATCTCTCATCTCCAATACAAAATGAAGCATACAGAGGCACCACCCACTGAGCATTACTTGATCAGTTAGACACCCCAGGGAACTGAGCATGGTGGGATCTCTTCCCCTGCTCTTTTGGACCCTTTGTGCTGTGTAAGCAACAAAGTGGTCAATTGTTGAAATTCTTTGTTGTACCTGAACCTTTGTTCCCATTATACACTGTGTGTCAACTCACTCCACAATTAAAAGTGGTGCATTCCATCTGAAAATCCTCAAGATTAGGGAATGAAAAAAGGACTAAATTAGACTTAATATTATTCTATTGTAGACTTACTATTATTCTACCAATGGAAGAAATTTTATCATTGATATAAAAGCAGTGGCCAACAGAGGTTCTGAGGGAAGGGAGAGGGAAGAATAGGTGTAATATGAGGACATTTTGGGGACATTATCATTGTTTTGCATGACATTGCAATGGTGGATACAGGCCATTATATATTTTGCCATAACCTACAAAATTGTGTGGGATAGAGTATAAACTATAATGTAAACTATAGTCCATAGTTAGTAATAATGCTTCAATATGTGTTCATCAGTTTTAACAAATGTACCACACTGGTGAAGGATGTTGTTAGTATGGGAAAGTGTGGTAGGGGGAGAGAGTGGGGGATATAGGAATCCCTATATTTTTTAGGTAACATTATGTAATCTAAAGCTTCTTGAAAAATAAAAAATAAAAATAAATAAAAATAAAATTAAAGTGGTGCATTGATGTTTCCTAATATTAATGTAGAACCACCTATTTCCTTCTCCAGTCTATCAATGTTTACGTTGTATATTTTAGGTCTTTGTTGTTGGTGCATGCATTAGTCAGAGTTCTCTAGGGAAACAGAACTGACAGGAGATATCTGTAGGTATTATGAGATTTTATGAAATTGTTTCACTTGACTGTGGGGGTGCATGAGTCCAAATAAGTCCAAATTCCGTAGGGCAGGCTGTAAGCTGCGAACTCCAATGGTTTTCAATGAACTCTCCAGGAGAATCATGGCTGAGGTAGAGATGGAAATTCTCTCTTCTGATTGCTAAAATCATCACTTTCCTTTTTAAGGTCAACTAATTAGAAGAGACATCTCTTATTGCTGAAGGCATTCTCCTTAGTTGATTGCAGATGTAAGCAACTCACTGATGATTTAAGTCCATGAAATGTCCACACAATAAAAAACCAGTGGTTCCTTGACCAAACAATTGAGCAACATTACCTGGACTAGTTAACACATGAACCTAACCATCATGGTGCATATATGTTTATCACTGCTACATCTTCTGAATGAATTGACCCTTTTATCAATATACAGTGTCTTTCTTTCTCCCCTGTAACAGTTTTGACCTAAGGACTGTGTTTGTCCAATCTTAGTAAAGCTACCTCAGCTTTCTTTTGATTACTATTGGCAAGGAATTTTTCTCTGTCCTTTTACTTTAATCCTATTTGTGTCTTTTAATTTAAGATGGTCTCTTTTAAGCAGCATGTCATTAATTTTATGCATTTGGATACTGTAAAAAGTGGCATTACAAACCAAAAATACATTGAATTGGTATTTATTCTTACCAATATCATTACCTTTACTGGAAATCTTTATTTCTTCATGTGACTTCATTCTATTCTTTTTCTACCTGAATAATTCCCTTTAGCATTTCTTGTCTGATAGGTCTAGTGGATATTAACTCCCTCAGATTTTGTTTATCTGGGAATGTCTCCATCTGTCCCTTATTTTTGAAGAATAGTTTTGCCAGATACAGAACTCTTATTTGGCAATAATTTGCTTTCAACACTTTAAATATGTCATACAGCTGTCTCCTCTATTCCATGGATTCTGTTGAGAAATTGGTACATTTTCTGATTGAAGCTCTATTGTACAGTATGATATAAGTTGCTTCTTTCTTACCACATTTAAGAGTCACTCTTTCTCTTTTACAATGTGTCTCAGCAAAGGTCTCTGAGTTTATACTATCTGGAGTTTTTGTATTTAGAATGTACATATTTAGGTCTAAAAAAATTCTCAAATTTTTTTAGACCTTATTTCCAAAAATACTTTTTTCCCTTTTCTCTCTTTTTCTCCTTCTGGTACTCCCATGATATGTATATTTGTATGTTCATTTCAACCTCTGATCACTTTTTTCATTCTCTTTACTTTTTGATGCTCAGACTGGTTATTTTAAATTGTCATATCTTCATGTTGGCTGATCGTTTCTTCTGCCAGGTCAAATCTGCTGTTGATGCCATTTAGGAAAATTTTTATTTCAGTTACTGTGATATTCAGCCAGAGTATTTTTATTTGGTTCATTTTTATGATTTCTTTCTAAGTATTGAAATTCATATTTTTCTCATATACCTGCTTCCTGACTTTCTTTAATTATTAGTTTTCCTTTAGCTCTTTGAGAATATTTAGGACAAAATTTTTAAGTCTTAGTTTGCATGTACAAATTCTTTACTTACACATTGATGGTTTCTGTAGGTTTATTTTTGTTCCTTTGAATGGGCCATCATTCCCTGTTTCTTTATATGCCTTGTGATTTTTTGCTGAAAATTGAACATTTGAATATTTTGATATATTAACTCTGGAATTTAGTCACTGAAGTGTCTTTTACTTAAACTTGCCCCAGCTGGTGTTTTGGCAGAAATTTACTTAAATACAAGAAACTAATAATAACAATAAAAAAATAAAAGGGAACACCTTTCCCCATCTTTGAAGATTTGCTCTTTGCAAGGACTCTCCCTTTGAACTTAGCCAGCTTTACAGTTGTCCTAATGAAAAGCCAGGGAAAATGTATAAGGTCCTCTGTAGTCTTTTCTGTGCACACATCTTGTCCTGCATATGTTTGGATGGCCTGATGAATTTTTCCATTACATATATATTCCAAATGCTCCTCTTTCCCCAGGAAATTCATAGTCTTTCCTCCTGATATTGGGTGCTATATTGCATGTATTAAAGCCAAAGATCCCTTGACCCAGACAACTATTGTTTGTTTGTTTTCCTAACAGCATTTTATCTCCCCTGTGAGATCCTTCAACATCCTTAGGAAGTTTATGGACTGGTGAGACAAAAGCATGTGTCCTGGATCAGTACTTCAGGCTGTCACTGGGTAGACTGAAACAGATATGCATGCACACCTTTATATGCTTAACGGTTATTCTGCTCCCGTTGGAACCAGGACCAGGGACCCACACTGGGTACATGGATTAACTCTTCACTGAGCCAGAGAAGGGATCATAGAAAGGCCAACCAAGACACCATGAGGTTTTCCTACCATTTTAATATGACTATTTATTTGTTCACCACTCACACAATTGCTGTAACTCTTCAACTATTTTCTAGAGTTCTAAAAGAGATGGTTCTGCCAGTTAGTACTTGTTCAAAAATTCTGTTGGGAGATGGATGCCTGGTTCACCTCATTCTTGCCCTTGCTGACACCAACTCTCCCCCTCAAACTATTCTTATCAACTCTTTATAGTATACATTATGGTATATAATATTTCTTGTGACAGTTTGAATTTGATGAAAGAGATTATGTTTTTTAACTAATCCATTCCTGTGGGAGTGAGAACATTTGATTGCTTTAAATTCAGTTAAGGGGCCTTTGAGTATGTCACTTGATTAGATCACTTTAGACTTTTGTTTGACACAGGTGGGGGTCTCTGCTCTTTTGTTGGGTCTTATATAAATGGACACACAGAAAGAGAGATGCCACAGTAAAGAGAGATCTATTTTGACCTAGCTATATGCAGGAGAGTACTCAAGGATTGCTAGCAGCCAAAACTAAGGCATGAAGCCCCCAAGAGGCTGGGTCCATGGACCAGCTCAAGGCTAAAGAGAGGAGCCATATGCTTACAGCTTAGCTTAGAAATAAAGGAAAGCAACCAATATTAAAAGAAGATGCCCAGAAAGAGACAATGATATGCCTGATTTCCCATACCTGAGCTCTAGAAAGAAAGAGATTGCAGTAGACCTGGCAATTTACCTCACAATGTGGCAGGACACCAGGATCACCAGTAACTGTTGAGAAAGCATCTCTGATGGTGCTCTGATTTGGACATTTTCACAGACTTGGGATTGTAAACTTTTACTCCCAAATAAAGTTCCTATTATAAAAGCCAACTCATTTCTGGTACTTTGCATTGGCAGTCTTTGGTAAACTAAGATACTTCTCATACCCAATTTGAGGTGTTTTTTCTTCTTTTTTTTCTGATACAACTGCATTGTTTACAGCATCTACAATTCAGGCTTATATTCACCTAATTATCCTGGTTACAAAGCTGGAAAAAAGTGATCAAATAAAATATCTGTGGCTAGAAGAAATTACCTTATAAAGTGACACACACACACACACACAAGCACACACAGAGATACACAATAGAAGATAGATAAACCTGTCTTTTTCTAATATTGTTGAATTTAAAAGTATCATAATTATTTGCAGTGTAATAATTCCCTGCTGCTTTGACAAAAGTTGCTTTTCTACAGAAGATGCATGATTACTGAAAGATACACATATATTTTAACTTTCCAGTGATAAAATGGACAGTAAAAATAAAATGTGAGGATCAAAAGGCATTCTAAGTCTTATGTTTGAAAAAATTCAGGCCTTTGGGAGAAAATGAAAAAAAAAGGAATCAAACAAACAAAAGACATAACAATATGAATGTTTAAATTCACCAAGATTTCGCCTTTGGCTAGTTTTTCTTTTTGTAAATAGTTTGAGAAACGTTTCCATTTTTATAGCTTCTAGTTTGGATCTATATGTACATATATCGCTGCCCTGAAGTATTTTCTGATCTTTGTTTCCAAATGCCCTCTGATGATTCTCACTCAGATGTCCTTGCTGTCATATCAAATGCAGCATGTCTTAATCATCATTTTCTACTTATCCTGAATTTTCCATTCCTGTTCAAGTGAATACTTATTGTAGCAGTTTGATATTATTTATGAATTCCAAAAATAGATATTGGATTATGTTTGTAAACTGGACTGTTTCTCTGGATACATTAGATTGTATTGGATTCAGAGGTTTCATAAGGCTTTGATTGGGCCACGTCAGTAGGACATTGAGTCCCCGCCCCCTTGGTGGGTGGCGACTCACAGAAGTAATGACAAGGCAGATGAGTTAGTTGGAGTTCAGAGCTGGAGCCCCAGGAAATAAACACACAGGAGAAGAACACAGAGAAATAGAGAAAGCTCCATAGCCACGGCAGAGGACCCGGGAAGAGAGAGAGCCTATAGGCTACAACTGACCTTGTGGAGAGAACAGACCACCTGAACCTGGAGAGAAATGAGCCCCAGGAGAGACAAGACTTATCCTGTCTTACAGCTGATTTTGAAAGAAGCTGGGACCACAGAGCCTTAAGAGGAAGAGGAAGGCTGGACCCTTGCAGACATTAAAAGCCATCTCACTCCAACACGTGGCAATAGACTTTGGTGAGGGAAGTAACTTATGCTTTTTGGTCTGGTAACTGTAAGCTTCTACCCCAAATAAATATCCTTTTATAAAAGCCAACAAATTTCTGGTACTTTGCATCAGCACCCCTTTGGCTGACTAAGAGTTACTTACAGCCAAAATCCTCCTTTTATTAAATTTAGTCCTCTCTCTCTCTGCTTTTCCTTCATATCTGACAAACCTAAAACATTATTAGATTCTCTTTGTTTTAAATACTCTTTGAATCAAGGGAAACTGTAAATAAGCAAGCATCAAATTTATCAGTAATAAAAATCAATAAATCTTAATAAATAGGAAGGTACATTTTTGTGAATATGTTCTCTCGATTAGTCTTTCATAATGACTTCATTCTATTACTTTCTTCCTTGTCATAATTGTATGCAATTGGCATCACACTTATACAGCTCAGATAAAATCCTCATGCACTTTCTAACCCACAGTCTATATCAATATGCAAATTTCACCACATAACAAAGAATAGCAAACAATTCAAACAAGCAAATAAAAAAAAAAGAAAACACAATTTTATGGGAATCCTGTATTTTATGTGTGCTTGTTCTGTAAGCCCACAATTTATTTAATATAGAGGAATGAATGAATGGAAAGAAAGAAAGAAAAGGAGGAAGGAAGGGAGGCAGGAGGGAGGGAGAGAAAGAAGGAAAGAGGAAAGAAAGAAAGAAAGAAAGAAAGAAAGAAAGAAAGAAAGAAAGAAAGAAAGAAAGAAAGAAAGAAAGAAAGGGAGAGAGAGAGAGAGAGAAAGAAAGAAAGAAAAAGAAAGAAAGAAAGAAAACCAACAAACACAAATTTGAAATATTTTGGCTTCTATAAAAATGTTCAGTGACTCAACATCTTACTGACTCTAACTCCAAATTCTACCTTTATTTCACCTTTTACTGTAACCATACTTGCAGTTCTCCAGTAGTGTTCTTATTTACTTGCTTTTGAGACTTCATATTTACTGTCTACTGTTCCAGGAGCACATACCCCTCCATCACTCAATCATCAAACTCACTGAATAACGTTCATCCTTCCAGTCTCAAGTTAGAGGTGTATGTCATTTCACATCCTCCTAAAATCAGTTTCCTATTCAATTTAGTACCGCTCAATTTCTCACTTTACTTAGTTTGTAATTATTTTCTTTTATATACTCCATGCTAAACTAATTAAGGGTGTTGATTGAGGTTTATATCTACCATCACATTTTAAATATATGCTAAATTCATGCTTCAAAATATATTGAATAAAAGAGAGTACCTAATTTGTTCTCCCACCAGCTAATTTTTCTCTGTCACTTTTCATTTGATGCAACTTGTCTATCTACCTTTTATGCTTGTGCTTACCATATTTACTATAGAAAAAAATATATAATATTTTAACCCCATATCAACCCCTTCCTCACTTCTCTTCACCTTAGAGATTTTACTTATACTTGAACTCAGTACCATAATATCTCCTGCCTAGATTTTTCTACTAAGACTGTGATCTACACTAATATTTAGGTAGGATTTTTCCACACTGAGTTATATTCATATTATGTTTTCAGATGAATGGGTATCTTTGAGATTAAAGACTGGGACATAAAAAAGTACATAGTTTTTGATATTTTTTGTGGTATAAAAAGGAAATCTTGTGTAAGTACATTTCATGTAATATATGATCAATATAGATAATGTTATGTCAACATTTTAAATTTAATTTTTACAAAGTTTATATGATTTAAAGCAGACAAGATGACTCTCAATATGTGAATGGATAAACGACTGTGATACATCAGTACAAAGGAATATTATCAATATAAAAAACCAGCTACCAAGCCACAAAAAGACTTGGGTAAAACTTAACTGCATATTGATAAGTGAAAGAAGGTAGTCAGAAAATGCTACATAGTACATGATTCTAACTATGACTCTCTGGAAAAGGAAAAATTATAGAAACAGAAGACTACTGAGACTACTGGTAGCTGAGTTCAGGAGAAAGACTAAAGGCTAAATAGGTGGAGCACAGGGCATTTTTAAGGCAGTGAAACTATTCTGTATGATACCGTAGTGTTGGATATATGATATCATACATTTCTAAAACCCTTAGTAAGAATAAAGAGTGAACTTGAATGGTTTATAGAGACTTTAGTTTATCGTAATGCATCAATATTGGTTCATCAATTGTAATAATGTACCATACCAAGGTGGTATATAATAGTAGGAGAAACTGGGTGGCAGGAGTGGGGTGAGGAATATTTAAGAACTCTCTGTATTTCCAGCACAAGTTTTCTGTAAACTCAAAACTGCTCTAAAAAGTGTGTAAAGTGGAGATCAAAGATGGCAGAACAGGGAATGGTAGGCTACACTTTTCCTTCAGAAGCTGCAGGAAAGCAGGCAGGTTTGTGGGGCATAGGAGATGCCACCAGAGCATGGGGGCAATTGGAGAGGGTGGCTCGAGAGGAACCCCAGTTGAGAACTGGGAGAAAGGTGGGCTGTAGGGTGATCAGGCTGGCATAGGAGTGCCCAGCCAGGTACTGGGAGAGAGGGAAGCTGCAGGAAATCAGGAGAGTGTAGGGGTGCCCAGGCAGGAACTATAGGAGTGGCCAGCAGGAGGGAGATCTGGTCTGCAAGGGTAGACTTATCCAGACACCAGAGACTTGAAAGGGAGGCCTGTTTACTTATTTATTTATTTAATTTATTTATGTTTCCACTTTCCTCACCCAGGTACTTGCAGTGAGGTGTGCCAAGGGGTGATTGATTGGCAGACACAGGTGGACAATGAGGAGTAACTTAACTGAAAGCCTGTGACCTGACATGGAAGCCCTCCTTTTTACCCCTTACATTCTTTTTCTCTTTCTCTTCTTTTTTTTCTTCTTTATTCCCTTTTCTCTTCAGTTTTTATTTCTTTTCCTGTTTCTCTTCTCTTTCTTTTTTTCTTTATTTTTCCTTTTTATTATTTTTATTTTCTGCACATTTTTATTTTTATTTCTATTTATTTTTTATTTCTATATTTATTTTTCTTTCTTTTTTCTTCTTTTTTCATTCTTTTATCTTTTTTCAGTTAAACACATGCAATTCTAAAGATTTCAAATAAGAGGAAGGACGTCTAAAGGAAGACCCTTAGTACAGAGCCAAACAAAAGCAAAACTCTAAGTTTTAGAGAGAAAATGATCAACAAAAGAAACTCATCAAGATAAATAAATGCCCAGACATCAGAAAAAAATTACAAGCCATACTAATAAACAGGACAACATGGCACACTCAAATGAACAAACTAAAAAGCAGGAGGAGACCCAGAATGGGGAACAACTAATCAAAGATGTGTAAACAAATATATTTTTTCAATAAAGATTGAAAAATATCTTTAATCAATTCAATGAGATAATGGAAAAGATAAAGGATATTTAAAAAGCAGTGGGTGAATATACAGAAAACTTCTAAACTTACTTAAAAATAACAGATCTTATGATAATGAAAGACACAATGGAAAAATTAAAAATACACTAGAATCACACAACTGCAGAGTTGAACAGACAGAGGAATGAATTAGCTAAGCTGAAGATAAGAGTTCTGAAGTCACAAATAGAACAGAAGATAGGCAAAAAAAAAAAGAAAAGTAAAATAATCAGCAGGGACCAAATGTATTGAATGACAGCACAAAAGTGCATACACATTATGGGTGTATCAGATGGCAAAGAGAAGGAAAAAGGGGCAGAAGGAATGTTTGAGGAAAACATGGCTGAAAATCCCCCAACTCTTATGAGTGACACAAATGTACATGTCTAGGAAGCACAGAGTACTCCAAGAAGAATAAATCTTAGCAGACCTACTCCAAGACACATACTAATTAGATTGTCAAATCCCAAAGATAAAGAGAGAATCCTGAAAACAACCAGAGAAAAGAGTAGCTTGATAAGGATTAAGTGCTGATTTCTCATTTGAAACAATGGAGACAAGAAGGCAGTGGTATGAAATAGTTAATGTGCTGAAAGAAAAAAAAAAAAAAATTAACTACCAGCTAAGAATTCTGTATCCAGCAAAATTGACCTTCAAAAATGAGGAAGAAATAAAAATAGTAACATATAAATAGAATATGAGAGAATTTGTCAACAAAAGTCCTGTCCTTCAAGAAACATTAAAGGGGGTTCTGCAGATTGAAAGGACACGGCAGGAAAGAGAAGTTTAGAAGAGAGTGTAGAAAGGAAGTCTATTAGTAGGGGTTACTAAAAGGGTGAAAAAAGACATATATATATCCTCTATATGACATATATAAACCTAAACAAAAAATGTCTCAAGTAAATACTGTCTTTATAGTAATAACGTTGAATGTTAATGGATTAAACTCCTGATTTAAGAGACACATTGGCAGAATGGATTTTTAAAAAAAATGACCCATGTATATGCTGTTTCCAAGCAACTCACCTTAGATCCAAGGGCACAAACAGGTTGCAAGTAAAAGGTTAGTAAATGAATTTCCAAACAATCACTAAGCAAAAAAGGCCAGGGTAGCTATACTAATATCAGTTAAAACAGACTTTAAATGCAAAACTGTTGTAAGAGACAAAGAAGAACACTATTTATTAATAAAAGGGGTAATCTACCAAGAAGAAAGAGCAATCATAAATATTTATGCATGTAACCAGGGTGCCCCAAAATACCTGATGTAAATATTGACAAAGCTAAGGGGAGAAATAGATGCCTCTATAAGCATAGTGGGGGACTTCAATACACCATTATCACTAACAGACAGAATATCTTGATAGAGCCTCAATAAAGAAAAAGAGATCTTAAGTAAGCTAGAGGAACTAGACCTAATAGACATATACAAAACATTACACCCCCAAAAAACAGGATATACATTCTTCTCAGGAACTCATGGATCATTCTCCAGAATAGACAACATGCTAGGTCACAGAACAAGTCTCAATTAATTTAGAAAAATTAAAATTACACAAGCACTATCCCAAATGCAACAGAATAAAGCTGAAAATGAATGATAGGTGGATAACAGAAAAATTCACAAATATATGGAAGTTAAAGAACATACTCTTAAACAATCAGTGCGGCAAGGATGAAATTGCAAGAAAAAAATCAGTAAATATCTTGAAGCAAGTGAAAATGAGAATACAGTATATCGAAAATTATGGGATGCAATGAAGGGAGTGCAGACAGTGAAAGTTATAGACCTAAATGCCTATATTAAAGAAGAAGTAAGAGCTAAAATCAAAGACCTAACTGTACATCTGGAGGAACTAGAAATAGAACAGCAAACTAAATCCAAAGAAAGCAGAAGGAAAGAAATAACAAAGATTAGAGCAGAATGAAATGAAATTGAGAACAACAACAAGAATAAAGAAGCAAACAAACAAAAAAACAATGGAGAGAATTAACAAAATCAAAAGTTGGTTTTTAGTAGATTAACAAAATTGATAAAACTTTAACTAGACTACCAAAGAAAAAAACAGAGAAGGTGCAATTATGCCAAAACAGAAATGATAGAGGGGTCATCACCACTGACCCCACAGAAATATATAATATGATAAGAGGATACTATGAAAAACTATATGCCAACAAATTGGACAACTTAGATGAAATGGATGAATTTCTAGAAACACATGAACAACATAGCCAGACAAATAGAAGAACTCAACAGACAATTCACAAGTAATGAGTTTGAATTAGTCATCAAAATCCTCCCAACCAAGAAAAGACCAGAATCAGATGGCTTCACAGAGGAATCTACCAATCATTTTAAAAAGAACTAATACCAATCCTGCTCAACCTCTTCCACAAAATCAAAGAGGAGGAAATATTATAACTCATTTTATAATGCCAAAAAATCCCTAATACCAAAGCCAAATAAAGACACTACTGGGAAAGAAAATTATAGACCAATCGCTCTAATGAATTTAGATGCAAAAATCCTCAATAAAATACTTGTAAATCAAATCCAACAAGACATAAAACAAAGTATACAACATGATCAAGTGGATTTTTTCTGAAGTATGTCAGGATGTTTCAGTATAAGAAAATTAATTAATTTAATACACCACATTAACAGATTGAAGGAGAAAAATTACATGATCATTTCTATTGATAGAGAAAAGGGATTCAACAAAATCCATACTTTTTTGATAAAAACAATGTGAAAGATAGGAATAGGAGGAAACTTCCTCAAAATGATAAAGGGCATACATGGAAAACCCACAGCTGACATCATATTTAATGCTGAAAGGTTAAAGGCTTTCTCTCTAAGATCTGGAACAAGACAAGGATGCCCACTGTCACCACTGTTATCCAACACTCTATTAGAAGTACTTGTTAGAGCACTTAGGCAAGAAAGAGGAATAAAAGGCATCCAAATTGGAAAGGAAGACGTAAAACTCTCACTATTTGCAGATGCCATGATTTTATATAAAGAAAGTCCTAAAAAATCTACAATAAAGCTACTAGAACTTAATATAGCTACTTTGCTAAACGAGCCCAGTAAAGTGGTGGTAAATAAGACCAACACACAAAAATCAGTAGTGTTTCTATACACTGCTGATAAGCTATCAGAGGAGGAGATCAGGAAAATAATCCCATTTAAATAGTAACTAAAAGAATCAAATACTTAAGAATAAACTTAACCAAAGATGTAAAGGAATTGTAAACAGAAAACTACACAAATTTGCTAAAATAGTTCAAGGAAGAGCTAAATAAAGGGAAGAATATTCCATGTTCATTGATTGGAAGACTAAACATAGTTAAGATGTCAATTCTACTTAAATTCATTTACATATTCAATACAATCCCAATAAAGTTTCCAAAGCATTTTTTTTCCAGAAATGGAAAAGCCAAATATCAAATTTATTTGAAAGTATAAGGGGCCCCATATAGCCAAAAACATTTTGGAAAAGAACAAAGTTGGAAGACTCACACTATCTGACTTTAAAGCATACTACAAAGCAACAGTTGTCAAAACTGCATGGCAGTGATGCAAGGATAAACATATTGACAAAAGTAACCAAGTTGAAAGTTCACAATTAGACCTTCATGTCTATAGCAAACTGATATTTGACAAGACTGCCAAGTCCACTCAACAGGGACAGAATAGTCCCTTTGACTATGGTGCTGGGAGAACTGGATATCCATATCCAAAAGAATGAAAGAGGACTTCTATCTCTTGCCCTATACAACAATTAACTCAAGATGGATAAAGACCTAAATATAAGAACCAGTATCATATAGCTCTTAGAAGATAATGTAGGGAAGCATTTACATGACCTTGTGGTGTGCAATGGTTTCATGAACTTTACACCTAAAGTTCAAGAAACAAAAGAAAAAAAAATAGATAAATGAGACCTCAAAATTAAAAACATTTTTTTTTTTTTTTTTTACTTCAAATGAGATTGTCAAGAAAGTGAAAAGGCAGCCTACTCAATGGAAGAAAATATTTGGAAACCACATATCCAACAAAGGTTTAATATCCAAAATATTTAAAGAAATCCTACAACTCCATAATAAAAAGACAAACAAATCATTTAAAAAATGGGCAAGAGATTTGAACAGACACTTTTCCGAAGAGGAAATACTGATTGCTAAAAATCATTTGAAAAACAATGCTCAACATCACTAGCTATTAGGGAAATGCAAATCAAATCTAAAATGAGATACCATTTCACACTTACTGGACTAGTGCTATTAAAAGAACAAGAGAAAATTACAAGTGCTGGAGAGGATGTGGAGAAATAAGAAGACTCATTCACTGCTGTTGGAAATGTAGAATGGTGCAGCAACTATGAAAGACAATTTGGTGGTTTCTCAGGATGCAAAGTATAAAATTGCTATATGACCCAGCAACCCCTCTGCTAGCTCTATATGCAGAAGAATTGAAAGCAGGGACACAAACAGATACATGCACAACAATATTCATAGTGCAACTATTCACAATTGCCAAAAGAGGGAAGCAACCCAAGTGTCCATAAACAGATAAATGAATAAAAAATATGTGCTATATATATATGATGGAATATTATTCAGCTGTAAGAAGGAATAAATTTTGGCACAGGTGACATGATGGATCAACTTCAAAGAATTATGTTGAATGAAATAAGTCAGACAAAAAAGGACAAATTTGCATGACCTCACTGACATGAACTAAACATTGTGAGCAGACTCATGGAGGTAAAGTCTGGAAAATGGGTTACTAGGAAAGAGGAGGAGTGGAGAGATAGGTGAGTTAATGTTTAATCTGTGAATAATTTATAATTTGGTTGTAAAAGCTTGGAAATCAACTTGAGATGATGGTGGCACAGTGATACAAGTGTAATTAACAGCATTGAATTGTGAGTTTGAAAGAGCTGAAAGGGGATATTTTGGACCATCGATGCGGCTAGATGGAAAGCTATACAATAAAACAGGTGACTCTATAAATCAGTGAATTCTGCGGTGCCTGAGGATTGTAGTAAAAAATACAAATATAAGAACATCCTTTCATGATGTATAGCAAAGATATGCCACTGGTACAGGGTATTACTATTGGGGTGATACATGAGGGAAAATGCATCTAAGACATACTTCTATGGGATATGAATGTATTCATGTCATAGCTACGTTTTCTCAATAGATAGAGGCCCACGGCTGCTAACAAAAAAATTAAACTTCCATTTTGTTAAGCCATGATGCTTTCTGAAATAAAATAGCAGAAATCTTGAGGATATATGAGCCTTGCCTAAGAAAAGAAAATGGGACTATATGCCAAGTCCTCAATCTCAATGCTTGCATGTATGAACATTTTTCCTGTAAAAATGAGTTAGCCTAATTAAAACTAATTCATAAAATTTTCCTTGAAAACCTCCTGGTTACTCAAATGAGGCTTCTTTCTAAGCCAAACTCAGCAAATAAATACACTTTGTTCCCCCTGATGTGGGACATGACTCCCAGGAAAGAACCTCCCTGACTCTGAAGGAATATTACCAAGCAATAACTAGTGATGCATTTGGAAACAGACCTTGACCAAAAGGGGGAAATATTAAATCAAAAGAGATTTCATGGCTAAGCGATTTCAAAGTGAGCTGGGAGGTCATTCCAGAGGTTATGCTTGTGCAGTTCTCAGACAGATTTCACTCACTGCCACAGTAAACAAGTCCTCAAATAAAAGTGCTCCAAAGGGCTCTAAGGACCTCCAGACACCACAGACAAGGCACACAGCCTCATGAAATCAACACCACTTTGGTGGTCCCTATTTCAGAATATATGATAATCTATTTCCCCAATATAACATAATTATTCTCATTTATAATTCCCCTAATCATGATTCTTCTACTCCTCTTATTTGAACCTATACTTTTCAATGTACCTGTTAAGTATATTTCTCAGAATTTTAAATCTTTGGATTGTCCATATGACAATTGAGCTTTGAATCCCAGCTGAGTAATGGCCAACTTCTCCTCTCCAGTTATTTGGGCTTGCCCTGGAAAACCAACAAAATGATGGGCAAATTCCATACCCAAAACAAGAAGTACCTGCAACTACAAGCAAAATAATTCCTTCTATCTGCCCCATGATATCTAAGTCCCCTCTCAGTCTGAAGCATTCAGGGCAGACATCCCAAATTCCTCAAGATTGAGGAATGAACAATTGTAAGGGGGGAGTGTAACCTTGACAAAGGAGATTTGTTTTTACTGTAGTTATTAACTGGTGTTAGCAAAAGACCTTGTAATATTGATATAAATATACTGTTTGCAAGGGTTTCAGAAGGGAAGAGTAGGGATGAATGGGTGGTGCACAAGGCATATTTAGGTCAATGAGATTCTTCTGTATGACCCTGAAATGATGGACACATGACATTATGCATTTGTCAAGACCCATGGAACTGTACAGCACAAAGTGTCAGCTATAATGTAAACTATAGACTTTGATTAGTAGCAATGCTTAAATATTGGTCCATCAACTGCAACAAATATATCACATTAATCTAAGATATAATAATAGGGTGTGATGGATTGGCTTAGGTACCAACTTGGCCAGGTAATGGTGCCCAGTTGTTTGGTCAAACAAGCTCTGGGTTAATTGTAATACAAGGGCATTTCATGGACGTTAATCATCAGTGAGTTGATTGTATATATGGCTGATTATATCTACAATCAACAGAGATTACCATCAGCAATGAGTGAAGGCTCATCCAATCAGGTGATGGCCTTAAAAAGAGAAGTAATTTTGCTTTCAGAAAGAGAATTTCTATCTCTACCTCAGACAGCCAGTATTTCATGGGAAACTCATCAAGGAACTTAATTGAAGCCTGCCTTATGGCATTTGGACTTGTGTATCTCCACAGTCACATGAGAATTTTACAAATCTCATATTATTTACAGATATCTCCTGGTGGTTCTGTTTCCCTGGAGAACCTTGACTAATATAGCTTCTTACCTTGAGTAGTGCTTGAGAAATTGAATCTTTAAAATGGAATTTCTGAATTGGTTCAGTGATTTTTGAAATTAGCTCTCTACTGTGATTAGATTTAAGGGCAATAATGACTCTGTTTCCAATAATAAAGTGGCCACTGACAGTCCATGGAGTATGTTGGCAGTAGAGATACACAAAATATCACCCCTGGGTAGGACAACTTCCATGCTTATAAGAGGCAAGCCTGTGGGTGAGAGTGCTTTTAAAACCTTAATAGAGTTTTGTGGAGTTGAAAGATACAATGATGTTGGCTGGCTGTTCCTAAATATGCTGGACACAGTTAAAAAAGAAAGGAAAGAGCTGAAGGCTTCAAATTTGAAATGAAACACTGCATGAATTATGTAGAAGTTTCTATGTGTGCCCTGAGAGAAAATCTTGTTTTGTGCAATCACAAACTTGATATCTCTGAAAACCAGACACAGAGTCTCACTTTGGGAGTAGCAGAGTTACAACAGAAACTAAAATCTCAATCTTGCAGGATGTCTGTTGTTAAGTTAGGACATTCTGATTGGAAATAAGTGGAATCCTGAAGACATGGGTTCATGATGATGGCAGTGGGGACATTTGAAACCCTCAATTCTGACGAGACTTTGTCAGATAAACCTGTAATGATCTACCCTGAGAGGATAGGCACCTGACCTCTTCCCTGCCCCAAGATGTCAGACATCCAACTTCCAGCCTGCTCCAAGGAGTCTGCCATCCAACCTCCATCTGAAGAGATTAATCCTCTTTCACCAGATGGAACTGCAACAGAATGCCCTAAGATAACTGGCTTTCAAGACAATTGTAATGGTTCTCTTTACCCACCCCAACCACCCCTCTTTTCTTCCAGATCTATTACCAGATTAAAGTCATAACAACACCCCAAAGGTGAAGTACAAAATGTGACCCATGAGGAAGTACACTATGCTCCAAAGAACTATATGAGGTTTCCAATGTATATAGATAGAAATCAGGGGAAGGTGTGTGGAAATGGATATTAAGGGTTGTATTAGTCAGGGTTCCCTCAGGAAACAGAATCAACAGGAGATATCTGTCAATAATATGAGATTTTAAAAGAGTCTCTCACGCAACCGTGGGGATGCACAAGTCCAGGCTCCACAGGCAGGCTGCAAACCAGTGGCTCCGATGAAAGTCCGACAAAGGGTCGTTGATGAGTTTCTGGGAGAAGTTGCCTGTCCAACGACGAGCTGGGAAATTCTCTCCGAATGTTGAAATCACTTCCCCTTTTAAGTCATTCAACTGATTGGATAAAAGCACCACCCATTGATGATGTAATCTCCTGATTGATGCAGATGCAATCAGCCATCCACGCGATAAACTCACTGGTGATTGAAGTCCGTAAATGCTCTTCTATTACAATTAGCCCAGTGCTTGCTGGAACAAACACCTGGACACAATCACCTGGCCGAGTTGACACATTAGCCTAACCATTAAAGTCCACCCCTTGTCAACTCAGCAACCATACACATTACCCTAAACCATACTTAGTCTCTAAGTAAAAACAATAACAGACAAGCATACATATATATTTCCGCCTAACAATGTTCAACTCCTCTGCGTACAACCGGAAACGCATTAATTCCCCACAGAACAGGGTTCAAATCCTTGGGTAATATTCACTCTTAAACTTGACATCCTTAAATTTTATGCCATGGAATTAAAACAACTGTTCAGGGAAGCGGGTGTGGCTCAGTGGATAGAGCCCCCGTTTACCATATGGGAGGCCCGGGTTCGCGCCCCGAGGCCTCCTTGTGAGGGCACGCCGGCCTGAGCGGTGCGGTGGGCTGATGCAGCAACCTCACGGCAGGAAGCGGCTGTGGCGCAATGGATAGCGCACCCGTTTACCATATGAGAGGCCCCGGGTT
>JAQZBX010012250.1:13851-41602 GCA_029593785.1 Cabassous unicinctus | reverse complement strand
AAAAAAAAACTACAATGAGGGAAGCGGATATGGCTCTACCAGTTGGGTGCCCGCCTACCACAGGGAGGTCCTGGGTTCGGGTGCCGGTGCTTCCTAAAAGAAGACGAGCTAGACGCCACCTCCCACCACAATGAGCAGATGCCACAGCCCACAGCAGATGTGGCTCAGGCCATTGGGCACTCACCTCCCATGTGGGAGGTCCTGGGTTGGGTTCCCCGTGCCTTGCTGGAGAAGGTGAGAAAACAATGAGCAGACAGATGAGAGAACCATCTGGGGGAGGGAAGGGATAAAGAAAAAAATAAAATCTTAAAAAAAAAAACTACAATGAGGTACTGCTTCACACCCACTGGAATGGCTATTATTTTTAAAACTGAAAATGTTGACAAGGATATGGAAAAACAGGAAACCTCATATATTGTCGGTGAGAATGTAAAATGGTACAGCCACTGTGGAAAATAGTATGGCAATCCCTCAGAAAGTTAAACCTAGAATTACCATATGAGCTGGGAATTGCATTCCTAGGTATATGCCCCAAAGAAATGAAAGTAGGGACTTGGACAGATACGTGTACACCAGTGTTCACTGCAGCATCATTCACAGTAGGCAAAAGATGGAAGTCACCCAAGTTTCCATCAACAGACAAATGGATAAACAAAATGTGATATACCCCTACAATAGAATATTATTCATCCATAAAAAGAAATACAATGCTAGTACATGCTACAACATGGATGGACCTTGAAGATATCATGTTGTGTGAAATAAGCCAGACACAAAAGGACAAATGTATGATTTCTCTTATATGAAATACTTAGAATAAGTAAATTCATAGAGACAGAAAGCAGAATAGTGGTTACCAGGGGCGGGGGGAAGGGGGAATGGGGAGTTACTGCTAAATGAGTAGGAGTTTTGGTTTTGGATGATGAAAATAGTCTGGAAATAGGTAGTGGTAAAAGTTACACGGTATTGTCAATGTACTTAACATCAAAGAACTTCCACTTAAAATGGTTAAAGTGCTTTTTGTTATGTATATTTTACCACAGTTAGAAATAAATCATTTAAAAACCAAAAAACAAGGATATCAGAGCAATTTTGAACAGTATCTATGTCTTTGAAAAAGGAACAGTTCATCAGGCTGATGAGTAAGATCTAAGAGTTGTCCAGCTATGGAAACAACAAGGTGCCAAATGATTCCTGAGTCGAGTCTGATTTGTGATATTTTAAAGATGCAATAAAATTCATCTGTTAAAAAAAAAAAATGGATTAGAGAAGGAAGGCACTGGAGGCAGGTGGATCAGTTAAGGGATTATTAGAGTAGTCCAAGCAAGAAATGGCAAAAGCCTAATGGGATTTGGTGGTGGTTTTGATATCTAGGGAGAGGCAGAACAAGTAACAGCCTGGGTTTTTGGCATGAGGTGGCTGGATGGATAAAGGTGTCCTTGCTGACACAGGGATGCACAAAGACAGGAGCTTTTGGATTTGAGATCTCTGAGGCGCATCCAAGCTGAGATGCCTACATCTATGGCCCTTTTTGGTATTCTCCCCATCTCCTCTTGTTTGAGCATCATGAGCATGCAACAGGTAACAACTGTAGTCATGGGTGTGAATGAGATCTCTTAGGGAGTGTGAAGAGTGAAAAGAAGACAAAGGGTGAACATGTGAGACACCCCAACAATTAAGGGGCAGAGGGAGGAAGAAGAGCCCATCAAGGGAGCTGGAGTGCAGCCTGAGGCAGGGCACTCACTAAGAAAGAGTAGGTAACAGAAGCCAAAAGAAGAGCATTTCACAGAAGGTAAAATTAGGAAACTAATGTACTAAGCTAGAGATGGTGGCAGTGTGGACCAAGTAGTTACTGTGGGGCTTTTAAAAAGCAGGCAGATTACTTACGGAATAGCCCAATTAGGGACTGATCTAATGTTATACCCATCATAACTGTCAGATCTCATCATTGCTGTTTTATTTTACTACAATAAAGAACTGACACATACTTTTGGGGGGTCTGGGGGGAGAATGTTTCAAAAGAGAGGAAATGGCCAAATGTTGCCAAGAGATAAGATGATGGGAAAGTATTCATTGATTTGGGAAATTAGGCAGTAACTGGTGATTGGAGCAACTCAGTGACATGAATGAAGTACAAACTAAATTTCAGTGGGTTGAAGGATGAATGAAAAGTGAAGAGGTATGAGAGGTAGAGAGAGGATAGGTGGAAGGTAATGTAGGGGTGCTGATTTCCTCTTCTGATGGAGTAGGGAGTCAAGAAATATGTTCTAAAGTTACTAAGGAGAGAACCACATGAATTACAATAGAAACCATTAGAATAAAATAATAATTTAAGTATTAACACTAGCAGAAGTAGAGCCCAGCTCCTCATCTTTCGTAGCAGGGAATCAGAAGATACCACCTAAAGTTGGTAAATCCTGAAATTCAGACATAGGTATTTTTTTTATTATTATGCTGGAATCAACAAAACAGAAGGGATTTAAAGGTAGTTAAATTTGGAGTATGGCAATGGGAAACACATTTTTCCTGTTCTTTTCTCCACTCTGTGCAGGTATTACGTGTATAATTTGAGAAAGGTTAGGAAGTAAAGATGAGTACTATCTGGTTACAAAAGGAAGGAAAGTGGGTCCAGAAACTGTTGCCATGGCTTCCCTGCCCTTCACAAAGGAGAGTTTCTCACCAGAACCTCCCAAGAGACCCACAGCACATGACAGTCATGTTGCTCCACAGGTTCGGGGCGAGGGGACTGGCGCACTGGGCTCCTTTTCACTGCCCCTCTTGGAGATCCTGGAGGCTGACCGGCTCTGCTTGGACCGCTGGTTTACACTCAACAACGGGCAGGGGCAGGTGCTACTGAGAGCACAGATGGGGGTGAGTGCCAGGAGATGGGGGGCGGGGCGGGGGGCAGACCTTCACAGCCGAAGGCCCAGGAGCACGGGGGCAGAGGGCCCAACTCACAGCTCTCTCACCCACTAGATCCTGGTGTCCCAGCACTCGGGGGTGGAAGCTCATAGCCACAGCTATAGCCACAGCTCCTCTTCTCTGAGTGAAGAACCAGAGCTCTGGGGTGGACTCCCTCACATCACCTCGTCAGCTCCAGAGCTCCGGCAGCGCCTAACCCATGGTGACAGGTAAGGGACTGACACAGAAAGAGGAGTGTTGTGAGGAATACAAAGTATGACTTACAGGGTCCCTAGGCTCTGCCTTTGCCCAGACCTGTCTTCCTCTCTCCACAGTCCCCTCGAAGCCCCAGCCGGGCCCCTGGGCCAGGTGAAGCTGACTGTGTGGTACTACAGTGAAGAGCGAAAGCTGGTCAGCATCATTCACAGTTGCCGGTGAGACTCCTATCCTCCTACCATCCCCACCCCCAATCCTCCTACCGTCCAGGTTCCCCCATCCTCCTACCGTCCAGACCCCATCCTCCTACCGTCCAGGTTCCCCCCATCCCTTCCCTTGGATTGCCCTGTTACCTTCATCTTCCTGTTGCAGGGCCCTTCGACAGAATGGGCGGGATCCCCCTGACCCTTATGTGTCACTGTTGCTACTGCCAGACAAGAACCGAGGTACCAAGAGGAAGACCTCACAGAAGAAGAGGACCCTAAATCCTGAATTCAATGAACGGTCAGTGGAGACTGGGGTGGAGAAATGGCAGGCTTGGGAGGGACCCCTGGCGCCTAACATCCAGCATGTCCCCAGGTTTGAGTGGGAACTGCCCCTGGATGAGGCCCTCAGACGAAAGCTGGATGTCTCTGTGAAGTCGAATCCCTCCTTCATGTCAAGAGAGCGTGAGCTGCTGGGGAAGGTAAGAGGACTGGCCTGGGCAGGGCAAAGGCGAGAGCTAGAAGCTGCCGGTACCAACGCTTTCCTCCATTAGGAAGTACCGCAGGTGATAATGAAGAGGTGACTGCTCACCTCTGCACTGGTTTGGGAATGGTCTTCGGAGATATCAGAATAACATCTTGCCCCTGACTGTCCCCCAACACAGGTGCAGCTGGACCTAGCAGAGATAGACCTTTCTCAGGGAGCAGCTCAGTGGTGAGTGTCTAGTTGGGCTGGGGATGGGTCTGGATACTTAGGTGAAAGAAATCCCAGTCTCAGGAAGGGAAAAAAAGGATGCAATCTGAGGTGAGAACCATTGAGTCTATGAAGTATCGCAGCCCTTGGATCTTGTCTCTATTTATAAAAGGACACAAGAGTCATATTTCTGAGCCTTCTCTCCCTGTTTCCACAGGTATGACCTCATGGATGACAAGGACAAGGGCAGCTCCTAGGAACCAGGGATCACCTGCCTGACTCTGCTCTGCCTCCTTGCCTGGCCTCTCACTGTATCACCACCTCAGACTGACGAGCCTAAAGCTAGGGCCTGGGCAGAGCCTGCGCCCCTCAGCCCTCTCACCTCCCAGGCCCATACTAGGGCCTTTGCCTGACCAAAGAGAAGGACCACATATTACCCTTTACTGCACGGCCTTTATCCTCCTGGGCTCCTGGGGCAGGGACTTGAGCTGGCTTCCTGCTCTGCCTGCACATTGTGCTCCTTCCCTCCCAGCTCCCCAGGGCCTTCTGTACCTGTGCCTGGCCACTGGCAGCACTAGCAGTGGCAGTAGCTTATGCCAAATACAGCTTTTGGAAAGATATTTTTCTTATTTAATTGGCTGGCCTCCTTCTTCCCTACCATGAGAAGTCAGGGAGTGCAAGGATGTGAGTGGAAAGGTGGGCAGGCCCACCGCTCCAGCTGTGAGCCTCTTGGACTACTGCATGTGGTATGTGTAGAATAACCCAGGCCCCCAGGCCAGTTCTGTCCCCATTTTCCTCAAGCCTGTTCTGAACATTATGCCTGCCATGATGGCTGGGGCCAGGCTCTTGTTTCACTTTGGGAATCAAGAACACTTCTACCTAAGCCTCAAGGAGCAGGATATCAGGCTCCAAGCCTCTAGTTAGTGATTTCTAGAGGACTGTGGAGGACTCAGGACAGCAGGGCCAATTTTTTGCCCAAGTGCCTAGGCTGTTAACTCACGGACTAGAACTGAATCTGGTACTCTTAGTTTTGCACCAGCTCTGCCAATCCACTGTATCTTACATTAAACATCATATGCAGACCGGCTGTGGCTCTTTTCAGATTTTTATTCCAACTGTTGAAAGCCTTTATTCAACTCATAGTGAATAGTGAATCATGTCAGTTCAATTAGTATTCAGAACCTACTATGGTTGCAGCTACCAAGAATGTTGGCTCCACTGAGGATAGTCAGGGGACCTGGGTGAAGTAGCTGCTGCTGCATTTCAGGTGAGAACCATTCCCATTCCCAATGATGAAGTCCAGCCCGTCCAACTTTGCTGACCATCCTCGTCTCATGGATTTTCTAGGGAAAGGAAACCTGGTGAACCTGGAAAACCTGGAAGTTCTGTGCCATCAAAGAATGCTCAGCCGCTTCCAGAAGGGCTTCAGGCCCATGGGGAAGCTAAACAAGAAATATTTTATACCCGGCAGATCTGCTCACCTTTATTCTGCTCCTTTCAAGACTTCCTGTAATGCAAGCTAGAGACACTGTTCCAGTCTCTCTTAACTACCAAATGAAAGGAGAGTGAGATGGAAGAAAAGTTAACTACTGAAAGCAGGGTCACAGGAATAGGAGGTCAGAGGATTATTTCATAACTACTCCGGGGGAGGGTGGGCTTTAAGCAGTTGAGCACCTGCCTCCCACATGAGAGGTCCTGGATTTGGTTCCCAGTGCCTCCTGAAAAAAAAAAAAAAAAAAAAATGACAACAAGCAGACAATGAGAAGAAAACGAGCAAAAACAACTAGCAAACAGATAAGGGAGCCATCTTGGGGGAGGGAAGAATAAACCTTAGGATGCAGGGATGCAGCCCACTGGGAGGAGAGGGAAGACTTAGAGGAAAGGACTAAGCTCAGTTCTCAATGAGTTTTCAAAATTCATTTTGTTAGCAAAACATAAATTTAAACTCCCCATTGTCTACTAAGCTAATTTTTTCAGCGAGTCTTTTGTACTCATTACTGGTTCTGCTGTCTCTGCTTCCTTCTTATCAACTTAAGAGGATCCCCAGCTATGGCCATGAGCAAGAGGTCTCAGTTGTCCCCAAAAGCTTAGGGGTGGGGGATGGATCCAAAACTATAGGGCAGAGGAACTTAAATTTCTAAAGTCTTTTGTCTAATTATTAGACACTGGGCATATGGCCTGCTCTAGATGGCTTCAGATAACACAACCAGGGACCTTGCAATGTACAATTTTAAGAGGCACTCGACTTAATCACTTCAGGTAATTACATTTCCAGAAAACTAGAGGACCTGGCACAAATTCTCCCATCCCAGGCTTCCTGCTCTATCCAACCTCTTCAAGTTCAGGATACCTAAGGGAGAAAATGTTGATCTACATATTAAATACAAGATGAGACAAGTCAGTAAACAGTTGTATTTACATATTCAAATATGAAACAAATTAAGACTCATTAAAGGAATTAAAGGAATATACTTCTATTTTCAAAACAGCTGAACTTTGATATATACATGATGACTGCCTTTTCCAGAGAAAGGCATATATAACTGCAAATGGGTATACAGTCAATGGTGTTCACAAATACCACTCTTGGGATGTGGCTTTATTGGGCCAATGTACTGTAAACTGGGTGTAGCAACATAGTTATTTATCCAACAGCCGTTTTCCTCTCTTCCCTACTTAGAGAACCACAAAGGATTCATAATGGCAGTGTGCCAGTCCCGAGGGATTAATCATGAACCTCTTCACTAGATACTTTCCCAGCTGCCGTCCTGCAATTTGGGATGGCTCTGTGACCCAGCTCTGGTCAACAAGATGTAAGATAAACTCAGCTGCGGATTGGTGCATCCAAAAGAAGAAAGTCCTCATTGCCCTTTCCTTTCTGCTTCAGTTGTTAGTGTAAGGATGTGATGCCTGGAGCTGCAGCAGCCATCTTTAAGGCCATGAGGTTACAAACATGAGGCAAAGCTAACATGATTGTAAGAATATATATTTTTATAAACATATAAATGACATAAATTAGGGCTTCTTTCTCACTGTTTTACAACCTGTTTTGTGTTTTTTTTTTTTCACTTAACCCAGTATATATATATATATATATGTGTGTGTATATATATATATATATATATTTCATTAAAATTTCAATTATACATTTCTGGGTAATATATTAAGTTTGAAAACCACTGATGTAAGTACAAAATCACTGCCTTTTGTAGCAGAAAAACAAGGCCAGAGAGAAAGTAATTTGCTTAAGGTCACAAAACTTTTTAGTGGAAAGAACTAACTAGAACTTGGACCACTAGTCTAGGACCCTTTCTCCTACTTAGATGAGTCATGTTCCAATATATATTTTTATAGTTCACTAAATATCCTTTGAAAATATAATTTATAATGGTTCTGTAAAATTCCATAGAATGAATGAAATGTACCATAGTTTAACTGTCTCTCTGTTGTCATTAATGAAGGTAGTTTCTAAGTTTTGCTATTCA
The DNA here is from genome assembly GCA_029593785.1 of Cabassous unicinctus. Lineage (NCBI taxonomy): Eukaryota > Metazoa > Chordata > Mammalia > Cingulata > Chlamyphoridae > Cabassous > Cabassous unicinctus. Next base: position 34,103 of record JAQZBX010012250.1, on the reverse strand, counting down.
CTGGGGGAATACAATTATATAAAGAATATTTATACACATCTTAAATGATTTCCTTTGGATAAGTGGAATTGCTAGGTCTACTTCCATACTTTTATGACTTTTAATTCATTCTTCCAAACTGCATTCTAAGGAGATTATATGAATTTTCTATACTCCTACCAGCATTACATGAAAATGTGTTTTTCTATATTCTCTCCAACACTGGATATTATAAATTTTAAAAAGTCCTTGCCAACCGATGGAAAATTTTTTGCCTACTTTTAAAGATTTTCCTGCCTCTTTCCCATAAAACTACCTACCGTCATTTGTTTGTTTTTAGGAGGTACCCAGTTGTTACAGTTGGGCAGTTTGATGTGATTATGAATTCCAAAAATATAAGTGGATCATCCTTGTAAACTGATCTGTTAATCTGAGCATGATTGAGTTATGGTTGGGGTGTTGACTGGGCCATGTCAGTAGGGCATTGAGCCCCACCCCTTGGTGGGTGGGGAATCGAATATAAAAGACAAGGCAAAGAACAGAGTTGAAGCAGTCTTTTGAGAAGCAGTTTTGAGGTTGGAAAGAAGGTCCCAGGAGAAGAGAAGCAAGCTGTTCGCCTGATTGTCTACAGCTGACCTTGTGGAGGAAACAGGAGCTAAGCCCGGAGAAACCCAGCCCTGGGAAGAGAGGAACCCCAGAAGCCTGAACCCTGGCAAACTCTTGCAGCTGTCTTGCTCTAACACGTGGCAATGGACTGTGGTGAGAGAAGAAACTTAACGTTTTATGTCCTGGTAACTGTGGACTTCTACCCCAAATACATACCCTTTGTAAAGACCAACCCATTTTTGGTATTTCACATGAGCACCCCTTTGGCTGACTAATACACCAGTATTGAACCCAGGGCCTTGTACATACAAAGCAGGTGCTCAACTACTGAGCAGCAGGCGCTCCCCCATCAAGTGTCATTCCTTGTTGCTTGTCAGTAAGCCTTTCTCCAGCAGCAATCCCCTCCTCATAGATTTTTTCTAATCTTGGGCTGGAATCCAGATAAGATTTATGGAACACTGGGCTAGGTAGGTACTACTGAAATGCAAAGGTAAGACTGCTCTAAAGAACTGAAAATCTAGTAAGGAGTAGGGTGATCAGGCAAATCGAGTAACCATAACAAATGACCTAATGTAAGAAAGGTACAAAGGATAGAGGCTCTGAGAGAGCAGCTGAAGAGCCCTGATACAATCACCCCGCCCTCTCAAACCTTTCCCCTGGGCCCTCTGCAAGCCTAGTTCTCAATAACACTTCCCACCCTACCCCTTACAATTCCTTAACTTTATCCACACAAAGCTCACCCTGGCCTCCTCTGAAACCTGACTCATCTCCCAAGAGACCTCATTGACCTGGTGCATAGTCTAGGGGAGACTGCTTCTTCTGAATCCCATGTGCTGCAGACTGGGAGGTGGGGACTGCTTTCTCCATGATCCCCAACGCTGCTTTACCCGTCACTATTCTTCCACCTTCAGTAAAAACCACCAGCTCCTTTGGAGATGATACCAATCTGATAAACTCTGCCTTCTCTCATCTATGTCATTTATTAAATACTTTGTCAATCCACAATATTTACTGAAGGCTCTGGCACCCTAAATCCTGCTCTCATCCTGGTGCCTTCAGTGGATCAGAGTAACAGTAACACCAGCCTCCTTGTCTCAGGTGGGCAATAACCTTACAAGCTTAAGCCAATCAGGGACAGCTATTTTCCCCGGCCAGAGTGATTAAGGGTGAATGGGCATATAAGTTGGTCCAGTCAGAGCGAAGTCCAGGAATTGAGGCCAATGATCAAGAAAAGCTAGCTCTCTTCCTCCTCCTCATTACTATTATGGTAACATATATACAAATTATAATGTCCCATTTTAACCATTTTTGAGCATACATTTCAGTGGCATTAATTACCTCACCATATTATGCTACCATCACCACCATCCATTACCAAAAATTTTCCATCACCCCAAAGAGAAACTCTGTGTCCATTAAACATCAAATTTCCCATTCTCCCCCTCTACCCAGCCCCTGGTAACCTGCAATCTATTTTTGTCTCTCTGAGTTTGCATAGTTATTTCATATAAGTGAAATCATATAATACGTCCTTTTGTGTCTGGCTTATTTCACGCAACATGGTATCTTCAAGGTTTGTCCATGTTGTCACGTGTATCAGAACTTCATTTTTTTTTATAGCTGAATAATATACCACTGTATTACATACTCATTTGGTTTATCCGTTGATTTGTTCACAGACACTTGGGTTGTTCCCATCTTTTGGCAAATGTGAAAAATGCTGCAATGAACATTGGTATACAAATATCTCTAGTCCTTATTTCAGTTCTTTTGGGTATATAACTAGAAGTGGGATTGCCAGGACCTATGGTAATTTTATTTTAACTTTTTGAGAAACCACTAAACTGTTCCACGGTTGCTTTACCATTTTACATTCCACCAACAATGTATGAGGGCTCCAATTTTCTCAAGTGTTCTCACCGACCATTTTTACCACCCTACCCCACCCCCATTTTTGCTGTTTCTGTGTCCGGTGGGCAACTGTGTTCGGTGGGCAACTCTCTGTGTCCATTTCCTGGCCTCTCTTCTCATCCTTCTCCTCCTGTCTTCACTGGGATTCAATCCTCGGAACCTCCAATGTGGGAGAGAGGCGTCCTACCACCTGCGCCACCTTAGTGTCACTCTCCTGTTACGTCATCATCTTGCTGCGTGGCTCGGCAGGGCCTGGCGGTGCCCCCGCGCACGGGGCCTGGAGGCCCACATGCCTTCTATATTTTTCTTTTTTTTAATTTTTACCAGGAGGTCCCGGGGATCGAACCCAGGTCCCTCCATATAGGAGACAGACGCCTAACCATTTGAGCCACATCCGTCCCCCTGCTATATCTCTTAAGGTTGACCAAAGATACCTAGAGTTACAGTCATTTCCCATACAGGATGGTCATATAATAAATCAGGCTTACTTTATCACCAGAATTCTAAAAACCAGACCTAGGGAGAAAAACTAGGTCTGGGCACACATGCATGGTTTCTAATATAGCGAATGTTTAGCCTACCCTGATTAAGGATTGTCTTTATCAAAAGACACAGAAGGATTTTAAGTAGGGAGGTGACACAATCAGATGCACATTTATTAACATTGGTATGGTGACACATTTGTTTGTTACATTATTCTCTGTGCTTTCCAGTACTAAAAATATTTCAAACAAGATTCCCAGGTCCTAATGCAGACCAAGAGTCAGAATCTTTGGGAGCAGAGCCTGGAAGTCTGCTTACAAAGCTCCCAAGAGAGTCTGAAGAACTGCTAAGTCTGAGAAGCACTGTTTTAGGACATTACACAAATGAAAATGGATAAAAAATAAGTAAATAAATCTTTTTAAAATTTTGATAAAATATATATACAACATAAAATTGATCATTTAAACCATTTTAAAGTGTACAATACAGTGGCATTAACTACATTTACAATGTTGTACAACCATCACCACTATCTATTTCCAAAATTTTCCATCACCCCAAACAGAAACTCTGTACCCATTAACCCATAACTTCCCATTCTCCCCTTCACCCAGCCCCTGGTAACTGCTAATCTTCCTGTGTCTATGAATTTGCATATTTTAGACATTTCATATAAGTGCAATCATATTATTTGCCCTTTTGTGTCTGGCTTATTCCATTCAGCATGATGTTTTCAAGGCTGATCCATGTTGTAGTATGTATCAGAACTTCATTCCTTTTTAGGGGTTAATAATATTCACTGTATGTGTGGCATATATGACTTTGCATTTTCTCCCCCAACCCTTCCAGTTCTTTCCCCTACCAGTCGTGACATTCCATTCCAAAATAGTTAAAAGGCAAGTCTCAGGCACTGGTTGTGAACTGGTGACTAATCAGTAAATCTTCTAACACCGCATTCTTTAGAAGTCCTGCTACCCCTCACAGTGCCTCCCCATCTGCTGGTGGACATGCATTATAAAAGACCCCTCTGCGGACTTGAGGGACATTAGTACAGGGAAAGAGGGAAGGCAGCTGGACCCACCAGAGAACATAGCCTTGAGACCCTGCCAGCGAAAACCCGTTACTAAAAACCAAGCCGGAATGACCCACCTTGACACTGGCCATGAGGTCCCATTTGGAACTCTTTCCAGGGTCAAGGGGAGCCCCGGATAACTCCAAACAACAGGCTTCCCCATTGGCCCCCTGAGAGCTAACAGGTGGGGCAACCAATCAGGACAGCAAACAGCTGGGGCCCCTCCCCAGCATTAGGAAAGGGGAGGAGGAACTTTAAAAAGGCCTAAGCTGGGGCCCCACACTGGCTGTGTACTGTTTTTCTTTTCTTGTTTCTTAATAAACTCTTTACTCCCGTGCAAAGTAAATAAATAAACAAATAAATAAAATAAAAAACATAAAAGGCCCCTCTCTGCAGGAAGCGAGGACAATCAAGCTTGGAAAATACCGTCTCTCCTTTCGCAGCCAATGATGAAGACCCCACATAAGCCCCTAAATAAGTGCTCATTATTCCCCAAGCTGGACTTGTCCGGGTCCTTCTCTGGTCTGATGTGTCCCTATCAGTTTGGCAGGAGCGACAGTATATATATATAGCACATTTTTAAAATCCATTCAGCTATTGATGGACACTTGTGGTATTTCCACCTTTTGGCTATTGTGATTAATTTTGCTAGAAATACTGGCATTCACAAGCCTGAGTTGTTTTCAGTTGTTTTGGGTATATACCTAGAAGTGGAATTGCTGGGTCATATCATAGTTCTATGTTTAACTTTTTGAGGAACCACCAAACTGTTTTCCACAGCAGCCATACCATCCTACATTCCCATCAGCAATGTAACAGGGTTCCCAATTTCTCCACATCCTTCTAACATTTTTTTCTTTTTCTTTTTTTACTACTATATAGCCATCCTAATAGGTGTGAAGTGATATCTCATTGTGGTTTTGATTGGCATTTCTCTGATGGCTAATGATATTGAGCATCTTTTCATGTGCTTATTGGCCATTTGTATATCTTCTTTAGAGAAATGTGTATTCAAGTCCTTTGCCCATAATTTAATTGGGTTGTCTGTCTTTGTTGTTGAGTTGGAATTCTTTGTATAGTCTGGCTATTAAACCCTTATTAGATATCTGGTTTAAAAATATTTTCTCCTGTTCTGTGGTTTGTCTTTTCACTCTCACAGTATCCTTCAATGCACAAGTTTTTAATTTTGATGAAGTCCAATTTATCTATTTTTTGCTTTTGTTGCCTGTGTCTATTACGTTTTTCATGTATTATCTGAGTTGCTCTTTCATTTAGAGATGTGCCCTCCCTAATTATTATTATTATTTTTTTTTAAAGATTTATTTATTTATTTATCCCCCCACTTGCTGCTTGTGTTTTACTGTGTCCATTCGCTGTGTGTTTCTTCTGTGTCTGCTTATCTCCCCCTTGCTGTGAGGTTCTGCTGCATCGGCCCACCGCGCCGTGCGGGCCAGCCTGCTCTCACAAGGAGGCCCCGGGAAGCGAACCCGTGGCCTCCCGCATGGTAAACGGGGGCTCTATCCATTGAGCCACACCCGCTTCCTGCCGTGAGGTCTTGCTGCATGAGCCCACCGCGCTGCGCTGGCCGGCTGGCCGGCTGGCCTGCCCTCACAAGGAGGCCCCGGGAAGCGAACCCGGGGCCTCCCATATGGTAAACGGGAGCTCTATCCATTGAACCACACCCGCTTCCCCTCCCTAATTATTTTATGTTGAGACTAGTATTAGAATAAATATGCAATCACTAAGAACATACAAGTCACATGCTAGGTGAGGAGAGGAGAGAAGAGAAAGGACAGACATTTTTGTCACAGATAATCCACATTATGATATATAAATCACCTTTGTCCACTTAAAACTGTGTTCAGTCCAGTTCTCGTTATTTATTTCTATGCCAGAGATGGTTTAGAAAATGAAGACTAGTCCTCCAACCTGTTTTTGCCAAGGGTTTTCATCTTTTCTCCTTGCACTACTTCTCTATAAAGCAGACAGAAACACTGAGAACTCAGCTGATGGCATAACCACTCATAGTTGGCAAAGTACCAAAAGAGGGCTACAGCAAGGAGATAGGGGAAGAAAAAAATGAGGTAAACCATATCTTTGAAATCAACTTCTTTGGAAGTGTCAAAAAAAACACATCTGCAATGTGGCCCTTCCCCCAACAGTCTAATAACCAAACATTTGTAAGAAATGTATTCCTCTTCCCTCTCCGTCTCTTCAAACTTACTGACCATTCATGGATATAAAATGGGGAAAATGCTACCTACTTCCTCATATTGGGAAGACTCAAGGAAATTTATTTTATTCAACAAACACTTACATAGCACTTCCTCTGTGCCAGGCCTGTTCTATTTTACAAATATTAACCTATCTCAACAACTCAATCATCCCAGATAACCCTATGAGGTAGGTCCTATTATCCTTACTTTCTAGATGGGGAAACAGAAGCAGAGATAACTTGCTAACAAGTATGTAGCAAAAAGAGGATTCAAATCTAAGCAGGCTGGCCTGAGCACCCAAACGCTTTAGCATTCCCTGTGCTGCCTCTCTAATTTAGTCGCTTAGGACAGTACCTGGTCGATGGAGGCCTGGAGGAACAGAATGGTTGCTTACATCATCACTATCATCATTGTTATTTATGTTACACAATCTACAATCCATTTCTACACTTCCAGGAAGCTTTCCTCACCCACAGACCAGGGAATGTCATTTATAGCCCATAAGATCCTCTGCACCTTGCACAGCTCCCACCCGGCTCAGAACCCTGAGGCCCAGGGCATTTAGTGACCCTGTGAGAGATTTACCCGGCCAGGATGGTTCTTTCCCCAACCCAGCACACAGGCAGAAGAGACCCTTGATAAACTTGTAGAAGGAATGGGTGAAAACGCCTGGGGAGAATGAGTGAACTCCAATGCTGGGCAAAGGTGTCTCAGAGAGGGCTGGAGAGCACAGCCCTCCGTGCCAAGGAAGCCTCCCAAGATAGGGCGGGTGGCACAGATGTGGCCGCAGGTAGGAGATGCCTCGATCAGGAGACTGGACAACCTCTGTGGCAGGTGACCAGGCTTAATTCCAAATCTTAAAGAGAGACCAACTCTTTAAAAATATCACACAACTTTGGAAGTTACTGCTCCAAGTCATACAGCAACTCAAGTGGCCTCTGTTCTCGTTCTACCAAACTGCGAGAGGAAGCAGAAGAGACCGCAACCACTCTCTTCGGGCCAGTAAGTGCTTCTGACATCTGACCTCCATGCCGCCTGCTGCAGTTTTAGCGTTTCCCAGTAGACCCAGAAAAATATCCCCGCCCACGCTAAACGGGAAACTCTCCGAGACTAAGGGGGATATCCTGAGGGGCCTCGCGGGGCTTTAGGATCAGAGGTGGGACTTGTTAATTGCTCACTGCCTTTCAGTTCCAGGACAAAAAGCGCGCTCGAAAACCTCTGAGTCACCAACCGCCGTCAAGGGCCGGAAGTCCCCGCCCCGGCTTCCGCTTCCAGTTGGGGTGGGGCGTTTTCCTGAGCCCGCGGACTACAGCTCCCAGCATGCGCCGAGGCGGCCGGAATTAACCCTTCAGGGACCGGACCGCGCTGCGCCCCGCCCCCGTCCCTTCCCTGGACCCCGCAGGGTGAGTTTTCGCGGCCTGGAGAGGGGCGCCTTCCTATATTTCAGGATTAGGGGTGTGAGTATGTGTGCATGTGTGTGCGTGTTTGTGTGTACTCCCCTCGGGAGAGATGAGTCCTGATTTTCCTAATATGCGACGGCTTGCGGTTGTGAGATTCAGACGCTTTTTTGCGACCCAACATCAATTCTCTGAAGCACAGGGCCCAAGTGGAATCACTGCAATCTTTCCCAGAAAGCCTCCTAAATCCTCCCCTTCTTCGCCTAGGTCAAAAGTAGCCAGCAACCTCTCCCATCTCCCATACGTCCCCAACTGGGACCCTTCCCCAGCGCCCCCTGCAAGGCTTGTGACCTGGCACCTGAGCCGGGGTTTTTATTACCCTCCTTGGGGGATGAGTAGTCATGAAGCCCATAGGATTACTTTCCCACCTGCTTCTGGATTAGAGAAGTCCCTTTGCCGCCCAGGCCCGCCCCTCTCTCCCAAGTGCCACCGGGTCCCTGCGGGGTCGGCAAGCACCCCATCCTTTGTTTGACTTGAATGACCATTGGCTTGTGGAAAAAGGCCCCTTCCTTGGGAGTGTGAGTGGTGGGTATTAAACCTGAACCTTGCCCCCACCCCCACCCCTGAAACACTGGCTAGAGGAGACAAGGGAGGTGTGTGTGTGTGTGGGGGGGTGCCACACTCTCCTTACTGTTACTATTCTTTATATTGTGCACAGTTCCAGTTCTGGGCTGGGGGATGGCGACAGACTACAGGTGCTGGGGATTAGGGTGTGGGGTCAGCTCTAGCCCCCTTCCCCATAGTCAGAGGTGGGTGGAAGGGCTGCCTGCTTTTTTCACCTTTTTCTGCCCCCAGTCCCGCCTTTAACTTATCCCAGTTCACAATGCCCCTTCCCTGCCTCAGCTTTTAAGAGTCTAAAGCTGCTAGAAAAAAGGGTACCCTGAGTCAGGGGACTGCAGACCTGGAATGCTTGGATCCTCTTCTTTGGCACCAGCATGTATCCTATCCTCACCCCGAAGGCCAACTCCCCCATCCTGGGCAGTCTCTGGCTTCCTCCCCCTGCCCCCAAAAGGGACATTGTTTCAACCAGCCAGCATCTGGGGAGGGGTGGACAGAGTGGGAAGACCTTGGGGATGGAGTCATGAACCTTAGTAGGCCAGGGGAGTGAGGGCAGGCAGGCATAGCTCTCCTCTACCTCACCCTTGCCACCGCCAACTGGCTCCCTGCCCCTGCCCCCGCCCCTTGACATCCCAGACTCCCTGGCTATTTAAACAGAGATGGATGCCCCCCTCGACACACTGTCCTTTGGCCACCGGACATCATGCCTCCCAAGAAGGATGTTCCCCTGAAGAAACCGGTGGGGCCCTCTGTCTCCAAGCCTGCTGCCAAGCCCACAGCAGGGGCCCCTCCAGCTAAGCCCAAGGCTGAGCCAGCTCCCCCTCCTGTCCCTCCTGCCCCTGAAAAAACCCAGGAGCCCCCCATCGACCTCTCCAAAGTGGTGGTGAGTTCCCAGAAAACAAGGATAGAATTTGGAGGGGATGGGAAGAGGGTGGGTACAGCCTAGGGGATTGGGGGTGTCTATAAGGTAGAGAATCAGCAAGCACTGGCATGAGATTGGGGGTTCCCCTTCGTCCCCTGTTTGGAAGCATCCAGGCTTATGTCTCCGCTGTTGTCTCCGCTGTTGTCTCTAACCTGTGGCACATTGTGGATATCTGTGTGCATGCCGCGTGCATGTGTACCTCCACATGTACACTCACTGACCCCCTGCTGGAGGTGTGGCTGTAGGATGGGAACATCTGGGTTCTGAGGACAGTTTTAAGGTAAAGGGAGATTGCTGCTGCTTGCCCCTGGCCACAGCTTTGGACTCTAGGAGGAGAGGCTGAAGAGGACAGGCTTGTTAGACAATCACAGCTGGGGGCTGGGGGTAAATTTAGCCTTTGTTCAGCCCCCAGTTATGTGAGGGATGCAGGACTCGGGGGCAGTGGAGGGAGGGGAACAGGTGGCATGGGATTAACGCTGTTCCCAGGAAACCCTTCCCCCCCATAATTCCTCCTCTTGGGATTCTCCCAAGGCCCAGAGCTGGGAATGGGACTGAGTTGGCTGGGCTTCCGGCCTGGTCCCTTTGTCCCCTGCCCAGAAGTGGATGCCAGTTGGTTGGGAGGAGTGCTGGAGAGGGATTTAACAAACCCTGTCATCCCTCCTCACCTGCTCTTTTTTTCCCCCACAGATCGAGTTTAACAAGGATCAGCTGGAGGGTGAGGAAAAGCCCACTGTCCAGCCCCAAGCCCCTGTTCAGATCCTCTCTCTATTCTCCTAACTCCAGCCCCGACCTTGAAGCCTCCCACACTAGTCCTCTTTGCGTCCCTTGTTCTGCCCAGTTCTAGACCCTAGTCTCGGAAACTCCCTTTTGTATGGTGATGGGAACTCCTGGTCAGCACTATCCCCTGTCTGTAACCTCAGAGTTCAAGGAGGCCTTCGAGCTGTTTGACCGAGTAGGCGATGGCAAGATCCTGTACAACCAGTGCGGGGACGTGATGAGGGCCCTGGGCCAGAACCCCACCAACGCCGAGGTGCTCAAGGTCCTGGGGAACCCTAAAAGTGATGGTGAGGGGACCCCTGGAGCAATGTCAGCTTTCAGGCTGATGGTGAAACCCAGGAATGTTGATAAGATGGCAGAGGATGCTGGGTGGGTCTCAGAACTTCAAAAACTGTCAGGAAGAAAAATACCCTGAAATGTTGGACAGGGTGGAAGAGGCTCAAAGTCCTCATGGGAGGGATGAGAGCTGGATCCTGGCTGACACCACAATGACTTCTCCCTCACCTTTCTGTAACCTCCAGAGCTGAAGTCCCGGCGTGTGGACTTCGAGACTTTCCTGCCCATGCTCCAGGCAGTGGCCAAGAATCGGGACCAAGGCTCATATGAGGACTACTTGGAGGGGCTTCGGGTGTTTGACAAGGAGGGGAATGGCAAAGTCATGGGAGCAGAGCTCAGACACGTCCTCACTACCCTGGGTGAGGCAGGGATCAGAACTCTTGGGATGGAGAGGTTGGCCAAGTAGGCAGAGCCAGGGAGGGGATTACTGTCCTGCAGTCATGGCAGAAGACAGAAGGTCAGCGCCACAGGGGGCAGAATCTGAAGGGCTTCCTCCTGCAGAGGCCAAATTGAGGGAGGACTAAGATGCCTCCAGAGGGCAGAGGAAAGGGGCTGAGGTGGGAGACCTGAGTTTTGGAAGAGACACTTGGGCTCTGTTTGTGATCTGGTTCAAGTCTCTTAACCCTCAGGAATTGTCTCCTGGGCTATCAAAGCTTTCAGCAGCACCACGGCACTTTAATGCTGGTGAAATGGAAAGCAGGAGCAGTCACACCGCAAGGCACTGCCCTTACAGGGGGAGGATTCCCTGGGGGATAGTCGCTGTGGGCGACTAGGTCGGTGAGGGAGAAAAGCAGGGGCTAAGGCATTGTCTGGGTTCAGGAGAGAAGATGACTGAGGAGGAGGTGGAGACGGTTCTGGCAGGCCATGAGGACAGCAACGGCTGTATCAACTATGAGGGTGAGGGGCCAGAGGAGCGGAAGGGAGAGGGGAGGGGAGCCCAGCCCAGGCCGCGCGCGTGCGCAGGGGGGCTCGGGCCTGGGTTATCTAGGGGCCTGCTTCTGAAGCCCCTCTTGCCCGCTCTCCCTGCAGCCTTCCTGAAGCACATCCTAAGCGTCTGATGCTCCACAGGTAGGGCAAGCCCCCTCCCCCCATCCTGGAGAAGCGAGTCTCCTTTCGTTTCCCACACCAGCGCAGAGAGGCGGGGAGGTGCGGCCTCCCGTCCTGTCGCTGCCCGGCGAGCGCCAGGGCTTGGCAACTTTCTCCTTTTTCCACAGATCCCGCGGGGCCGCACACGGGCCACCCCTCCCACCCCGCCGGCGGAAGCACGTTCCTGCCACTAGGAGGCCGCCTATGTTTCCAAATAAAGAGACGGTTCCGCTCTTGGCCTCAGACTGTTGTTTGCTTCAGAGGTGGGGGAGGGAGGAAAGGGAGGGTTCGCTCTCTCCTCTCCAAAATCAGGTATCCTGGGAGCTTCCCGGGGCTCAGAGGAGCGGCTCACGGCGCTGCCCCCACGGCTCCTGCGCCCCAGGTAGGGCCGTTCTGGAGTCGGGAGCGGCCGCGAGCTCCGCCCACCTCGTTACTAATGTAGCAGTTCATCTGCATAAAACCAGGTCCGCGTTCCTATTGGCGGAATCGGCTGAGGTGACGTCATTGGGGCGTACTAAGACTAGGGCTGGGCCTGGAGTCGCAGCCATTACTGCAGGAAAAAGTCTCGCAGAGCTGAGCAGTCAACATGGTGGGACCTGGGGCCTGGGAGGTTGAGCGGGATTTGGGGCGAGAAGCGGGAAGCCTGGGTTGGGAGGCGAGGAGAAAGCAGCGGGAAGAGGGCAAAGGGAACTTGAGGGCCTGAACGATTGAAGGTGGGTTTGGAAAGTGTGGGGTTCCATCCTGCTGGAAAGCGAGTCCCCAGCATGGAAACGAGTTTATGGGGCTGGGATAGAAGCTGGGTGATTCAGCTGCTGACCGCTCCCCTCTTCTCTGAGCAGTGTGACTTCACGGAGGACCAGACTGCAGGTGAGTAATCTCTCACCCCTTTTGAGGTCACCCTTGGGGAGAGGGACATCCCCCTAGTGCCTCCCCCCTAATTCCCAACCTGTCATGTCTTCAGCACCCCCAGGGGCGTACTCCCCTGGCCCCCTTTCTTCCTCCTTCTGGATCCTCCATTTTCTTTTCTCTTTCTTCTTCCTTCCCCTTCACTCTAGATCTGAGCCCCAAGCACTGGGTGAGTTTTAGGTGGTGTGCTATGTGAAACTCCTTGGTCACCTAATGCCTGCTGTGTGTGGCTTTGGAGTGGGTGTATTGAGCTGCCAGCGGTCCTCTGTCCCCTAATCGGCTACTTCTGCCTTTCTCTCCTGTAATAACTGCTCCCCTCCCCCAGCTTGGAATCGCAAAGATTGTGAAGAACGGTGACCTGATATTTTGTGGCGCTGGAGACAGGGTGTTTGCTAAGGAGACGACTTTGTAGCTCTACTCTCTCTAAGGTCCCTTTCTGTCCAGGAGGGGTGGGAGGTGGCAGGCTGGGATGACCCCAGTCCCAGGCTGCTGCTCCCACTTCCTTATAAGGATAGGACCCAGACAGGGCGGTGGCAAATTCCTGCCCGGAGTAGTTAGTAGCGAGGAGGCCCGGCAGGCGTGCAGCTGGTGTGTGTGTGTGAGAATGGATGCTACCACCCCTCCAAGGGGAAGGAAGGCTGTATCTTTATGTGGGACACCCGAGTTGGGAGGATGGGACACTGGATCCCTCGCAGCAAACTCAGTTTACAGTGGCGCAGATAATCTGGTTTCCTCAGGGTCATAAAAGTTGAATGGGTGTGCCGTGTCCCTCCGAGGTCGGGTTTGCGTTAGCTCCCGCAGGCCCGGTGCTGACATCCGTCTGCGTCTTCAGAGTTCAAGGAGGCCTTCCAGCTGTTTGACCGAACAGGCGATGGCAAGATCCTGTACAGCCAGTGCGGGGACGTGATGAGGGCCCTGGGCCAGAACCCCACCAACGCCGAGGTGCTCAAGGTCCTGGGGAACCCCAAGAGCGACGGTGAGGGGCCTCAGGAGCAGTTCCTCAGTATGGGTGTGGGTTCACAGCTGACCTCAGGGCTTCCCTTCACCTTTTTCGGCCGCCCCCAGACTCAAGCTTTGTCTCGACCAGCAAATTCCACGGACTTCCCTGCTCTGAGGGGGAGCTGTCTGTTGTGATCCCCGTAATCCTCAGTTCTGAGGACTCTTGTAACCTCCCTGGCCTGACACCCTGTCCCTTCTGCATCCTTAATGGCAGAGATGAATGTGAAGGTGCTGGACTTTGAACACTTCCTGCCCATGCTGCAGACGGTGGCTAAGAACAAGGACCAGGGCACCTATGAGGACTATGTGGAAGGTCTTCGGGTGTTTGACAAAGAAGGGAATGGCACCGTCATGGGTGCTGAAATCCGGCATGTCCTTGTCACACTGGGTAAGGCTCTGTGTCCTGGCTCCTTGGCCGAGGTGCCATCCTGAAACACCTGCCACCCAACTCCAAAAATGCTTTCTTTGCCTCTGCAGGAGAGAAGATGACAGAAGAAGAAGTAGAGATGCTGGTGGCAGGACATGAGGACAGCAACGGTTGTATTAACTATGAAGGTAAGGGGGGATTTGGAGCTTTTATGAAGGAAGAGCCGTGTGTGGGGCAGGTCAAGGACAGGTGCATTTGGGGCTTTGCCACTCTCTGGACTTGGGCTCCAAAAGGAGCCAGGAGGCAAAGGGCAGGGCCCAGCCCAGCCCAGGAGTGGGAGGTCAGGGGTATGACAGGAAGGGGGTACTGTGCTGTGAAGGGTGGGCAAGAAATGGGAAGTAAAATAAATGGAATGTCTATTCCCCTCCCACCTGACCCCTTCACCTCATGTCTGTCTTGTCTTCACCATTAATGTCTCTTCCTTCCTGCAGCGTTTGTGAGGCATATCCTGTCGGGGTGACGGGCCCATGGGGCGGGTACGGCTCCTCCCAGCCTCTCCTCTAGAAAAAACTCCCCAGAGTTTTTCTTCCCAGCCTTTGCATTCTAGCCCCAGCCCTTACCCTACTACCATCTCTGACCTCCTCCTGGCATGTGTCTGCATGGAGCTGACTGGGGAGGGGAGGGGTTCCTCAAGGAGGAAGACAGCCTGTGGGTACTGTACCTCCTTCCCTCTCTCCTGGAAGGCCTCAGGTTTTGCTAATGGGACCCTGGGTGCTGGTGTCTGGGAACTGACCAGCCTCTACCAGTCTTGCTTTAGGGTGCTCCTTTGGCCCTGCTGCTATAGCTCAACAGTCCTTTTCCCTTCCTCTGCTGGGCAGCTTGGAGGTACCCTAACCCAAAACTCTGTCCTCTCCTCCTGCCAGTGGCTGACAGTAGCTGTAGGTGTAGTCAAAAACTTTTTCCCTGCTGTGTTCTTGCTGCTCAGTGGGGTAGGGGGACTAACAGCTGGTGGGAGGGGAGCTAGGGGCAGAGAGCTGGTCAGACTCGAGGTAGCACTCTGCAAACTGGCCCTGTGGTTGGCTGTTGCGGGCATGTTCCCTCTTAAGCTACCGTCGTGGTCTTGTAGTCTCCTGGCCCCTGGTGAACCCCTCCCCTTAGCCCAGCTCCCTGGCTCACCCCCACCTCCCCTTTCCACAGAGCTTGTCCGCATGGTGCTGAATGGTTGAGGACCAAACCTTGCTGTATCCCCAGAGCCTGGGCCTCTCCTGTGTGAGACTGTACCTAGCCCTGGAGGCCTCCTGGGCGCTCTTGTCACAGCACCTTTCCCATCTTGTCTCTCCTGGACAATGTTTGCCGACAGCACTCACCAAATAAACCTTGCTCTCTGTGCCCCAGATTCGGTTCTGCTTTCCTGAGTAGGGTGATGGGGCAGAAGGGGAGATGGTGATGATTTCTGCCGTAGAGACAGCATCCAAGGTCCATGGACCAGGGGTTGGGAGAGGCTGGGGAAGGGCCTGTGGTAGCTATCTCTGCCTCACTTAGGAAGTGCTGGCCCTAGTCATCTGTGCTACAGAGGCCACACCACGGGGGATTGGCCAGCCTTGTTCCATCCCGCCAGGCTGAGGCCTCTCCCAGCACTCCCTGCCCTCCCAAGCACAGAAGGCCTTTTGGGGGAAAGCCTGAGGAGCCTTTTGGGGGAAAGCCTGAGGAGTTTACTGGAGTGAAAGCCAGGCCATATTAGCACTCCCAGAGTCTGCCTATCTTCTCAGGAGGGTGACGGGCCAACAATAACAGGAGTAGGTGAGGCGCCTGCCTACTCCACTCCTAATAAGGGAAGGAATGAAGCCACTACTTGTGCAAAGATGAAGACAGAAAACTGGGGATGTCTGCCCAGGTCTTGAGCAGCTATTTTTAGGGCAGGTGAGCACCTCTGCCCAGCTTTGGCACCGATGCGGTCGTCCCAGCTGTGACGACTCCAGCCTTTTCTGGCACGAGGCCAGCATCTAGGCCTGGGGTGGCCGAGTGCCTCCAGCCCAGATGGACGCCCTGTGACAGGCTCGAGGACTGCTGCCCCCAGCCCGGAGGCCCCTGCCTGAGAGCCACAGGTAACAGAACACAGAAGGCGGCCACAAAATGGAACTGAAAGCAAATTAATTTATAAAAAAAGAAAAAATTTACAGAAAACTTTGAACAGAGGAAGGGGGCCCAGACGCAGAGGAAGAGAAACACGGGGACGTAAGGAACTGAGGGCTTGGTGGGAGGGGCCAGGAGGAACTGGGGTACAGAGCCTGGCATCACCTTGGCCTTCCCATCAAGGATGAAGTGGGGAAGGGCTGCAGCTGGGGCCCGGGACCCGGGGAGCAGCACCGAGGGGCTGAGGGACACTGTCCTGGGTGGGGCATCTCCCCTGGCACGCTGCTCCCATGCCGGGTCCTCTTCCAGGAAACCCCTAGCTGTCAGCCAAGGTTCGGATGGTCTTGGTGGGAGAGGGAGGAGTTAAGAGGGCAACCCACTGAGTCAGCAGAGGGAGGTGCTTAAGTGCTTTTGAAGTTTTAAAAACTTCCCATCCTCCTAGTGCAGCCCTCTCCATGGCTTCTAGGAGTCTCCTAAACAGCACAGGGAGGGAGGAGGACCAGGCAGTCCCTTACACCCTTCCTTCCTCTGTCACCTACCAGAGGAGTCCCCAGATAGGTGTTTCCACACCAAATACACTTACACTGACATAACTAAGCAGGTGACTTTTTAAAACAAACACAAAACTGACATTCAGAGGAAAGGGTCCAGGGGCTGAGCTGGGTGGCCTGAAACAGCTACGCTGAGGCGGCGGCAGGGAGACCAGGGCGAGGACCTGGGGGCGGTGGGGAGCTGGGGAGGTGACTTAGTCAGAAGGGGACTGGGGGGCCCGATTTTTGCACCCTATTCTATCCCCAGACCATTCCCTACAATCTTAATTCCCCTTTCCTGAAATTGTCATTCCCTCTCAAAAAATGTAAAAGTTGGTTATTTTTGAGTGGATGAAGGGAACTTCAACTGTGGCTTTTTAAAAATCTCTACTTCCTTTTAAAGGGCTTTTTTTTTTCCCTGTATCCATAAAAAAAATGCAGTTGCTTTGGGGGGTGCGCACCCTTAGAAGTGGTTAATTAGAACCTTGAATAATACCTGCCCCCAGCCCTTTGAGGGACACCTTCCCCATTCCCATCCTATCCTCTCTCGCAGACATTAGAAACATCTTTTAGACAGAAGTCCTGGAATAATCCGATATAAAAATGCATGCCTCTGAGGCAGTTGAGAGGCATGGCAGGGGCTGTGGAGGGGCAGGAGCTTTCCTTACGTAGTGATGAGCTCTCCAGGCTGGGGAAGGGGCCCAGTGGCAGGGGGAGGGCTGTTCCTTGATCTCCATGGGGGTGGGGGAGGCTGGCTCCTCACTGTGGAGGTGGCACAGGGGTGACCGTGCCCGGGCTCGGGGCTGTGGGGTCTGGAGGCAGTGGGGTGCCTGGGTCTGTGAAGAAAAGGAAGATGAGTCAGCTAGGGTGAGCAGGAGAGAGGGTTCCAGACCCAGGCAGCCGGAGACACGGAACCCGGCACGGCATGCAATGGGTGCGGAGATGAATGAGGTACCCATAACGTGCAACTTCCTAACACCCTTTTCCACCTCTACTGGGAAAAGATATACCCCAGATCACCCTCCTGCCCACAAGGGAACTCTCTAAAGAGGCTCGGGCTATACCCAGGTGAAGTGTGGCTGGGGTTTACGGGTAAGCCTGCTAACTGGGGCGTTTGGACATTACGGGAACAAGCAAAGGAGATGCCAATCATCATGCAAACAGGTAGCTATGTTTTAAGTTTACAACTGAGATGCTCTGTGCCACAGGACTCCTCCATGACCCCAACATCATCCCAGAGGTAGCAGCTGCCAGGTTGGGGGCTGGTGGAGGACAGCCAGAAAGGCCCTTCCTCCTGTATTCTAATTTTACCAGAGTGTTCAGAAAGGATTGTGGAAGCTCCAGTACCAGTACCTTCCCCACCTCCCCACCATCCCTCCGTGTGGACCCCTCTCCCTCACCCTTTTCCCTCCTGGGCCCTTCTCACCTGGCAGTGGGCTGGCACTGGGCAGGAGGTTGCCCTGAACAGCTGCCACAATGGCAGGGCTCTGGGCTGCGGCGGATCCGAGCCCCGGCCCGAGAGGCAAGGAAGATGGCATGGTGGTGGTCGCCGGCAGGTTAGGATGTAGAGGGTTCGCCATGGACACAGGCAGGTTAGGTGGGGGGAGAGTGCCCGGGGCGAACGGGAGGTGGTGGTGATGCCCATGCAGGTTAGGAGGAGGGGGGAGGTTAATACCGATGGAGTCGGCTAGACTACCAAATGGGATGATGGATGGAGCAGCAGGAGGAGGAGGAGGCGGCATGCCAAAAGGCAAACCCAAAGGAGCATTACCCGCCACGCCTGGGTGCCCGCTGCCTGGCACTGCCCCTGGCATCAAAGAGGGAGGAGTTTGTTGGTTGGGAAACGGTGAGGGGCCTGGGAAGGAAGAGGAGAGATGGCATAGGTTAGAGGCCTCAAATCTTGCTTACCAACTCACTTTCACAGCAAGGATCATCTAGCCACTCTTGGATGCCACCTTCTCTTTTCCTGCCACTAGAGTAAAAGGTAAATCCTTCGAACAAAAATCCAAAACCTGGGTTTGAGGAAACGCTGGCTTAGGGACAGAACAGAGGTGTGGGCCCACCTGCAGAAACTGAGGCCTGTGCCTATCTCCAGGCCCCATCACAGTCCCTGCGAGGGCAACTGGAATACTGAGCTGGCTCCTTCTAGCCAGCAAGAGTTCCGGAACCCATCCACTTACCATGGGGTCCAGGGGCGGGTAGCCCTGGTGGGACTGCCCCAGGCTGGGGGGCACCAACTGGTTGTTGCTGCTGTGGCCCTACAGTCGACCCTGCCTGTCCAATCTGTTCAGAGGGGCCCAAGCTTCCAGGAGGGGCCCCACTGCCGGCAGGAGCAGGGGCCACAGAGGCTGGAGCCACAGCCAAGCCGTGGACAGCGGGTGGCCCCGCGGCCCCTGTGGGTGGGATTGGCTGGGAGCCTGGGGGCAGGGTTGGAGGTGGCTGCTGCTGCTGTTGGTGCATCTGCTGGAAGTGCTGCTGCCGGGCCCGCATCTCTGCGTACTTCAGCTGCTCCATGTGGAAGGCTTGTCTGTCGGCCAGGAGCTGCTGCCTCTGATACTCCAGCTGCCAGGGCCAAGCAAATACTGTCACCCAGAGCTCAGAAGCACTCAAAGGCGCATACCTTGCCCCCTGCTTTGTCTTCTCCTCACAGGCCCAGATTTTCATTTGGGCAGTTTCCCACATCAAATCTAAACCTTGTGGGAAGCAGATGTAGCTCAGTGGCTGAGCGCCGGCTTCCCAGACACGAGGCCCCGGGTTCGATTCCCGGTACCTCCTAAAAACAAACAAAAAAACCAACTCTCCTTGAGGAGCAGATGTAGTTCAGTGGTTGAGTGCCTGCTTCCCATGTATGAGATCCTGGGTTCAATCCCTGGTACCTCCTTAAAAAAAGAAACAAAACTAAACCTTGTGTTTGGGTTCCCTCTGTCCTCCACCCCAACCCTCATGAATTCCCATGACCTTCGTTTCTCCTGGCTGCCCATGTGGGCTTCTCATTGCAATGGAGTTAATTAATCTGGAGGTCAGCCCAGGCTCATTTCAGCTCCAAAGCTCTGAACTTGCCATCACCTTGTTTCCAGTTCCTCTTGTCAATTCATGTTCTTTTCTTCTTTCAAAATTGGCTAAAAACTCACCTTTCTTAGGAAGCCCTCCCAGATGAATTCACTAGCCTCTGGGCTTGGGCCTTTATTCTGTGATGTCTCAAGACTTAAACACCTGATTTGAAATCTCTTCATTTGAACTTCTCAGATACTTTGAGCATTATTAACTGTTTTTGATGTCTCTACTTAACCTGTTATGTCCCCTCAAAGGCAAAACAGTTCAATACCCTGGCCATCCCCTCCTCTTCCCAGTTTACCTCCTGGATCTGAAGCCCCAGCCCTCTCATTACCCCTTAAATCCATTCAAGGATTCAACAAATATTTATTGAGAGTCTGCTATGAGCCAGCACTGTTCAAGAACCTGGAGATACAGCAATCAACAAAACAGACAAGAATCCCTGCCCTGTGGAGCTGACATCCCATGGAAGCCCAGTCTCCAGACTTCACCGCTTGTCCCTCTTACCTTCCTGGGCTTGGCTTCCCTGGCCTGGCCTAGGCTACTCCCCACTGCTTGGAAACCCTGTCCATCTCAGGCTTTCTGCACTGCTGCTTCATCCTATATCCCATCCCCGTACCCTAAAGTGAGGCAGGGCTAGGTCTCGAGTCGGGGTTCCAGGTGCCAGGGCTCCCACTGACCCCCTGGGGAGGCTACTCACTGCTTCACGCTCCCGGTCCATGATCGTCTCCAGCTCCTCAAAGTGCCGGAGTTTGATTTCCAACTTTTTCATCTGGGTCTCCACCAGAAGGGCCACCAGAGATTTGATCTTCCTCTCCTCAACGGCAGCCAAGTGCTAGGGAAGGAGTGGTGGGAAAGCA
>JAQZBX010012250.1:0-13751 GCA_029593785.1 Cabassous unicinctus | reverse complement strand
TCCCCTGGGATCTCTGGGGTCTCTGGCCCTCACCTTGGCCTTGACTGCGGCGGCAGCCAGGGCAGCGGCAGCCGCGGTGGAGAGATTGCCCTCGCCAATGTCCCGCTCCACCTTCGTCTTCCTTTCACCCTCTGACTCCACCACTTCCTTCAGTACTTCCTCCTGCCCTTCCTTTGGCTCCTTCTCCTTCTCAGGATCTACTGGGCCATGAAAAGGGATCTTGGGTTAGCTCTACAGCTCCACTTCTCTTTCCTGTACCTTCTAATTACCACCGAGAGGCTCACCTACTGGGTCCCCGTCACTCTTCTCCGACTCCTTCTCGCTGTCACCTTCTTTTCCTTTCTCTTCATCCTTCTTGGGAGCCTCGCTGGTTTTATCCTTTGCTTCTTCTTCCACAGCCCCTCCTCCTTCTCGAGGTTCCTTAAGGCCCAGTGAAAAACATAGAGAATATCAGGGGCCGGGGTGACTAGTTCTCACACAAAGCGCCCACACTGGGAACTGAATTTACTTTTCTCGAGAGGTGCTCTGGCACCAGGAGAGAGACCCCCTCGAAGCTCAGTCCTCGTGTTCCTGGGGTGAACTGGGTCAGTTGCCCACCCCCATCACGGTTCCACGCCTGGACCCTGTGCCCTCCCCACCCGAGGTCCATCCCTCCATACCTTGGGCTCCTTCTTCTCATCTGTGGCCTGGCCCTCCGCCCGTGCCTCATCAGTCCCGCTCTCCTCTGGGCCCGTGGGAAAAGGAAATGGGAATGTCTGATAACGGAGTCTGTCTCTACAATGCTTTTCCAACAGCCCCTTTTACCAGTCAGAATCTTAGTGATGAGACCAGTAGGGAGCCACTGGCCCTAAGGGAAAGTCCTGGGGGAAAATGAAAACACCAGCAATTCTCCCCATTCATGCTGTGCTCCGATGCCAACTTGAGGCAGGGACAGCACAGGGAGGCCAAGTGACTTTGGCCCTTGCTTAGGGGAACAATGTCTGGGAACATGCCCGGCCTTACCAATCCGCTCAGGCTCATCAGAGGTGGTTCCTGCAATGCCACTGCTTTCCAGACCGAAGGCTGGGTCGGCCTTGCCTGTCACTTTGGCAGCTTCTTCTACTTTCCGAACATGGGCCTCCACTAGGGCTGTGGGTACCTCCTCCTTCATCTTGGAGAACTCCTCTGCAAGACCCAGAGAGGATGAGGCTGGAGCGAGGGCGGGCAGGCAGCTCTGGCTATCCCTGTGAACGCTTCCTCGTAAGCCCATCTCTTCATCTAATTCCAGCATGGCGGCTAGACAGGTGCCTGGGCTGAAACCAGCAACAGACAAGGCCAGCAGGGCAGCCAAACTCAAGGGGGCTTTGAGGTCTGAGCAACCAGCCCTTCAAGAACAAACTAAGAAGGCCAGGACCCCTTCACATTACCTAGGGCTGACTTGGCAGCGGCAGAGGCGACTCGGGGATCGACGACAGAGGCTAGAAACGCAACAGTGCTCATGACAGGATTGCCCGACTGACTGAAGGGAATGGGCTGGTAGGCCAGGGGGCCCAGGGAGGCCTCTGAGTCCTCCAGGTACGGGTCTTCAATAGGAAGACGAAGAAAATGCAAGATGCACTCGTCCTGCGTGCGGCTTCCCACGTGCTCTGAAACTTTGTTCCAGTCATCTTTGTACATCTCCAGTGCCTGGTGGTAGTGGTGGAGACACAACTCCGCTTACTTAGCCACTTTCCTTAGAAGTCAGCTCCCCCCGACCCTACTAAGGGCAGCTGCCTTCAAAGCTGTGTCTCTAGTATTTGTGTACTCTGCTGGGCCCAAGGGGGGCTCTGCAAGTAGCACTGAGAAGGAGCTGGAGTTAATGTGATGGCCTCTAACTCTGGCCCGGAGCTGGTCCCTGCGACAAGGCATGACAGGCACTGGAACGGCAGAGACTGGGGGTAAGATCTGCTCATTCCCAACTGCACAGGCTCTCCCCACTCACGAGTGTGGCTGGCACCCTGGCCATTTCCGCTTTCGCAGAAGAACGCCCCTGTCCTTGCCCTGAATACCTCCAAGAGTAGCAGAGTCTCCTGTTCTGTCCATTCACGGGTGGCACTGGCTGCCGCTTTGCTCTGCAGGGCAAACATGCATGGTGAGGAGAGGCGCCTCTGATCTCTGAGGAGCGAAGGCTCCCTTGCCCCTGGAGTCAGCCCACGTCCCCGTACCTTGGAGGGGACATTCTTCTTGGTGTACATGTCTGTGCGCAGCCCAAAGTTCTGCATGTCTGTTGGTTTCTCTTTGCCTTTGTCAGGAAAGTTGAGCATTTGTTGGGAAGCAGAGGTCTGCTATTTGTGGAGGGGAAAGAAAGAGGTGAGTACGAGTGGCCAATGGGAGCCAGGGGCAGAGAGAGAGAGAAAAGAGACAGAAGGAGCTTCTTTCCCAAAACCAAGGCCACCCCTGGGCAGGACTTCCTCCTTTACTGCTGTAGCTCCTCTGTTCTCATGTCTCTTCTTCCCGGGCAGGGAGCCCCCCAATAAAGGGGCAAATAAGAAGCCCAGCGGGGCCTACACCCCACCTACCAGCTCTGGCTTGCCCTTAGCCGTCTCTGGCACCAGGTCATCCAGCTCTTTGCCCTTCCGCCCAGCCTTGGTATCAGCATCAACCTGGCGGCCCTGGGGGACAGAGCTTGGCGTCATGGAGGCTGGGCAAGAAATGACCAGGCCAAGGCCCTGGAGACCTCAAGGCCAAATGCTGGGCGGCTTGCAAGCTCTGGAGCACTCATGCCACTCTTCCGTGTTCCCTTAATAATTAATTAGATAAGTAATTGGCATGATATCCATGATGTATCTTTACAGATTCTCTTAGGAGCTGGACAATTAGGCTCTAATCCTAGATTTGGTACTCTGTGACCCTGGGCAAGCCACATAACCTTTCTCCTCTTAATATTTGCAATGTGTGAAATGGAAGTGAAAAAAAATGGAGACAATAATTATGAAGCAAAAATGAAAAAATGTAGGCAACATGACAGAGTTAAAATATTTCATGCAAGTTCATTTTCAGCCATGTTTTTCTATCTGCTCCATTCCCTACATTAGCCTGCCTGCTCCTTGAGGACAAGGAGCATCTCTTCTCCCTTAGCAAGTCCTCGTAGACTTAGGTGCAGAGGCCGGCAGAGGGCACTGAACACACGGGGCTGATTCCTGTGGTCCTTTGCATCCCTTGGAAAAGGAAGAAGCCTCAAAACACTTTTAACCATTACCCTAAAAAACCAGGAAAAGAAAAGCCCAAAGAAGCCCAATTTTACACCAACCCCACCTTGTCCCCGCAGCCCCTCACCCTACCTGTGGGGTCTTGGGCTGCAGAGGTACCAGCCCTGAGGGTGTGTCTGCCAAGACATGGAAGTGAGAAGTGGGTGGAGGCCCCATTGGGGTTGGTCGGCTCTCAGCATCCACCTGGTAGTTAATAAGACCCCACTGTTCTAGGAAGGCATGGACCCTGTGAGGAGAAAGGCAGAGACAGGGTCACACGGGACAGCCAGAAAGGTGCATGAGGACAAGGGCTGGGGGTAGAGGTGGTGGCCTAAAGTTCCCTTTCTCCTCTACTCATTCTACCTCCTGGGAAATCCCGTCTGCTCCTACTGTTCACCTACCACCTAACTGTCGGTGACACCCAGAGCTATATCTCCAGCCTGGACCACTCTCCCAATCCCACCACCTACTAAACATCTCTTCCTGCATAGCTAGTAAAACTGAACCCAGATCTCTCTCTCTCTCTCTCCTTTATTCCACACTTCCGAGAATACCACTGCCATTTCCTCAAGCCACTCACACCCCACACCTGTACTTTGCCTTTTCTCCTGGCAAAGGTGTTTTCTCCTGTTCGTTCCCCTATGTTCCTCACTGGTATTTCTACTTCTGCCAAGAGACATCTGTGGGCAGACATCCTCACAGACCCACTTCCTGTCAACCACAAGACCCACCTCATGATGGCACAGACATCGCCTGCCAGGTTCCTGCGGCAGGCAGTGGAGGTGAGATACTCTTGGGGGTTCAGTCTGTAAGTGTCAATCATGAAGTTTCGATAGGCCAGGTAGCTAAGATGAAGAGAGAGCGCGATCAACAAGAGGAAGAAAACTAAATGTTTTTCCAGTGCTGGAAGATAGGAAGAATGGTAAAAGAGCTAATGGCTCCTGTGCTGACAAAGATAGAAAAAAGTAGAACATCCAACTCAATAAACCCTGAGTGCCTACTGTGTGCTAGATGCAAGGGATCCAGACATTTCTTACATTTTCCTCGATGGGTTTTTTAGTTAAATGAATCATCTCCTTGGCTGTACTGGGGACATTTCACCCAACTTTTGATCAAGGAATCAGAAGAAAAGGTGCCCTCATTTCCAAACTTATGTATGTTAAAGGGGAAGTCCTTATCCATAGACCCAACTAGTCAGCATGACGTAGTAGAAATAATCTATGTTTTGAAGCTAGAAAGATCTAAGTTCAAATCCCAGTTCTCTGAACCTCAGTTTCTTCATCTGTAAAATGGAATGTCTATTAAGGATTAGAGATGTCTACAAAGTACTAATACAGTGCCTGGCACATTGTAGGAGCTCAAAAAACTGATGGCCACTATGTCATATAGTGTAAAGTTTGAGAATATGAGCCAGACTACAAGATCCTTGTTTTATTACTTACTAGTTGTATGAACTTGAGGAAGGGACTGAGCCCCTCGATACCTCAGTTTCCTAATCTGTATACTGAGATGATAATAGTAACTACCTCTAAGGTTGACGTGATGTTAAATTAGTCAATGTATGCAGGACACTTAGGATAGTACCTGGGAGACAGCAAGTGCTCAATAAATGTAGGCAAGTCATCACTTATTACTTCCTATCAAGAATTCAAAATGTAGAACAATTCCTGTTCCAACTCTGACTGCCTGTCATGGTGAAACCATGTTTTCTGGTCACTACTCCCTTTTCCTCTGAAGAAAGCAAGGCTTCTGCACATTTATGGCTTTCCCCAGGAAGAAGAGGAGGAGAGAACCATATCAAGAGGAAAAGAAACATGGTGGGAAGAGAGTATAACCCCAGACACGGGGAGCTAGGGAACAGCTGGGAAGAAAGTGAGCTCAGTTCCCAGGGCACCTGGCTCAACACTGAGCCTTCTCCACCTCGTCACTCTATTTATCTGGGAGCATCCCTAACCACAGAAGATTGCCCAGTCTCATCCAAAGCCAAAGGAGAGAAGGACTTCTGAGGCCCAAGTCTGCACTTTCTATGACACCTTTCTCCCAGAGAGCCTGTTCCACCCCTTAATCCAGGAGTCTTCATAGCTCTGCCACTCATTTTTCTATCAAAATCTACCCAGGAACCAGCCTGATAATAGTCATTTACACTTTACTCAAAGCAATTACTTATGCTAGGGATGTCTGCATTTTAGACAATACCAATAATTACAGATTGAAAGATTCTGTGCCCTGTTAAAAGACTTTGAGGCATTGGAACAGGTACTTGTTTTGTGCAAAGGGCATGCTTAATATTACTCCTGGGCAAATTCTAGAGAATGTGCTATGGCGTCAAAGTGCTGGGTTGGGACTGCCTAAGGGCAGAGATCAGGTCTTTATAAGGTTAGCACAGTGCCTGGCTCAGGAAAGGAGCTCAAGAAATGTTTGCTGAACTGACTGTTGCTGGATGGATCAGGAAGGGTGAGAGGGGACAGGAGGGAGAAAGAGAATCACGAGCCGAGATTTCCTTACATCTCTGGAGTCTTGGACTTGTTCTTGCCGTTAAAGAACTCGGGGAGAGCCCTCCTCTCAATGGCGTGCACGCTGCAAGAGAAGCCAGAGTAGATTCAGGAGAAGGTGCTGGTGGAGAGATGGGAGCGCAAGGGGAGGAAAAACCTAGAAGGTGGGGTAGGTAACCAGCTGGAGACTAAAAACAGGTTCCAAGCTTGGGGAGAGCTTCTCACCAGAGCTTTACAGCTTAAAAAGAGACCAGGAGGTCCTCTAAACCTGAAGTGCACTCTTGTCTGTCTGGAGGCTAGGGAAGGAAGGATTCTGTGAGAATGTGGAGTATCAGTACCTATTATAGTCAAACCAAGCAGCGTAGCTGGGGATGATGATGTGGTGGGTCTGCTCGGTGACGTTGTCTTCGTGCAGATCTGGATTCTTGGTCTGCTCCCCCTTGTTTCCCGTACTGTTCTCATCCTCATCCTATGAGTATGGAGGCCGCTGGTCATTCAGCATTCCCACTTTTCCCCCTAGCAACCCTCTGCTTCTCCCACACCCCAGGAATGTGGATACTGAAGATGGGCGATGGGAACAAACAGCTATGGACCCCACACCTCTGAAAGAATCAGAGTTTTGAGCCGCAGCTAGAATTGGTCTAGAGTGGGAAAAGTCTGGGCAGTGGAAGGTTCTGGGCTCAATGAACTTTATAATCACAAATCAGAATCGCATAGTAGGGCCTCTCTAAACTGCCTCCACCTTGCCCGTGGTCTCCATGCTTTCATCCTCCTGTTCATCTGAAAGAGAAAGACAGCAAGATGCGAGACTGGAGCCTCCTGAGGGGCAGGGGAGGAAGAATCATAGGGAGAAGTGCCATCAGGCCTGGGGAAAGGTGCCAGCTGTGCCCACCCCCACCCTAAGGCTCCAACTGCCTCGCCTCGGGGGCTCTCCACCTTACCCAGGTCAGTCATGGTGCCTCCTTTGACTGGGGCTGACTCCGAGTCCTTCTTAGTGTTGACTGCCAGAGACAGAGTCATTTCATCAGACAGATTCTGCCTAAATCAAGCCCTCACCTCTCGAGATTCCACTTCCTCCAAAACTTTCTCCATCTGATCACAAAGTGCAGTAACTTCCTCCAGTCACATTCATGCTAGGGCTTGAAACTCACTTGTTCCTTTCCCCCATTCTCCAAATAAACATTCACTTAACTGTTGCCTATAAATAAGCACCTTACTTTTCTATCTACATTCATACATCATTTTTGTCTTTAATAGGCCTTTATATCTCTGCCTACGTTTCTGCAAGCTCTTAATGGATTGAGACTGGGTCTGACCAAATCATTTTGTAGAGAAGTGACCAGATCTTAAACATTTTTCAGAGCAGATGAACACTTTCCCCACATGAATTCACACATGATGGTTCAGGAGAACACACAGCTAGAAAACAGAGCTGCTCAGATTCAGGAGGCGGAGGGAAGCCAGAACTCCTCCCCTCTCCGTGGCCTCCCAAGCCCAGCCTTGAAATACACCTCTGGAGCACTTGAGGCTAGTTAGTCTACAGAACACAGAGGATAAACCAGCACTGAGGAGCGACGATCTCCAGAGTGCGGTGATCACATCAAATACAAAAGATGATCCACTAGAATACAGGAAGAGACTATCAGAACTTCTCTTTTAATCTCATCCTTTAAATTGTTCTGTTTGCATGTTTTATAGTGTTCCCAGTGTAGTGATGTAACAGTACATGTATATAATTTGTGCTCAAATATATCTTACTAATGGGACACATAATATTTAAAACTTGAAGACTACGGTCAGGGGCAAAGCATAGGCCACAGCTAAGACATGGATATGAAACTAGAGGATTTTCCATGGTAAGAGAAATAACTTCAGTAACCAGCCAAAGTGGCAGGAAAAGGCCTAAGAAATCATCCCACTCAGAGGGGTTGGCATGTTTGGGGCAGGACAGGGAAAGGGAGTGGGTCCTGGGTGCCTGTCCTGTCCTGTACCTGTTTTGGGCAACGTCACCTCTTCTACGTTGGGGACCGGCGAGGGCTCATCCATGTCCTTTGTCAGGTCTTCCTGCTCCTCTTCTCTGTGGCCACGCTTTGACTTGGTGTAAGGTGTTGAGGGGCTAAGAAGAAGAGAGAATTGAAGAGGACCCGGCCATTCTCGCACAAGGAGATGCTGGAAACTGAGGTTCAAGGGAAGGCGAGAGCATCCCAAGGGTGAGGCGGAGCAACAGGAACTAAGAGCTACAGAGCTATGGGGAGGGGCAAGGGCTTTTCACCTGGAGGTTAAGCTCTCCCCGAGTTTAGCGGTGGCTGGTAGGACCAACAACTGGGCAGCTGAAGACCTCCTCCCCTGCCCTACTGCATTGTGGCATGCCCAGCTAAGAGCCAGGTGGCTATGGGGAAGGATTTGGCCTTTCTTCCTTCAACACAGTGTGTAGAGAAGGGTGAAGATGGGGGCAGGATCATAAGAAAGCACGGCATACCCTTTCTTAGCATTTTTCTTCTTAGCTTCTGGGGTAGGTGAAGGAGAGGGGGAGCGCTTCCTCTTCTTGTAGTTCCCCCCCTTCTTGTCCCGTCGATCCGAATCTGGGCTGTTCACCTGCAGGTTGGAGAAACACGATGCATGTCAGCCAACGATCTCCAGCAAAGTTCTGTCCTGAGACTTATGCTAAGGACTGCAGGAAGTAAAAAGAGGGCTCCTCACCTCATCTGTCAATGTCTTGGCTGAAATCTTCTTTCGGCGGGAGACAGGGTTTTTGTCATCATTCACTTCATAGTCTTCCTCATTCATCCATTCATTGAAGGTATCTGTGTCCAGGATCCACTTTGCATGAACCTAAAGTAAAGAGACAGACTGTGCGGGTGAGAAGCCTGGCAGTCACAGCTCTGTCTGGGGACCATTACTATGAAAAAGCCCAGGGCCACAGGAACCTCTGCTTCACCTCCTCAGAGTAGTCTGGTCCTGGCATCCTTCTTGGGGAACGGGGTACAAGGACACCTTACCTTCCTAGGTTTCTCAGGAGTCGGTGCATCTTCCACAGATGCTTCAATTTCACTGGCTGGGATCCAAGTGTCATAACTGCCGTGGGAAATTGAAGGTGAAATGGAATCAATGGGATAGCATTGTGGAAGAGTAGAGTGCAGATCTTTTCCATTTATGGAAAGTATTGGGTTGTTGGGTTATTTTTTTGGTATGATTTTTTCCCCCAATTAACATTGGGATTCTTTTCATTATAAAGTAATAAAAGCACATTACAGGAGTGGAGAAAGAAGAAAATTACCTATAATCCTATCACCCTAACACAACTACTTTTGACATTCAGTATATAATTTTCCCCAGAGATTTTTATGTGCAATTTTGTTTTTATGAAATTGTAAACATGCTAGCTATTATTTTATATCCTACATTTTGCACTTAATACTCAGCTACACGTTATCCATGTTATTTCATAAATATAATTTTAAAGGCTGCATAATAGTCCACTGAGAAGATAAACAAATTTGCCGAGACATTTTCCTACTGTTACACATTTAGATTGTTTCTAACAATTTACTTATCAAAAGTTATATCGGGATGGCCATTTCACACATAGAGCTCTGATTCTTTTAACCTAAGCCTAGTCCACTAAGTCCAAACCTAACCCAAGACAGAGGATTTACATAATCGGTGGAGGGAGAACAAATCAATTGGCCCAAAGAGCCCCTTCTGCCTTTGCTAGATGTTCTGGGGCTTCTGGCTGGCTCTCAACCTTAAACCTGCCCCAGAAACCCATCCTCACCTGTCAGGATAGTAGCCCCAGTGCAGAAGAACCTGCTTATCCCTCTTCATGACTGGTCGTACCCATTCCTCTGGGGACAGAGACAGAGAGGAGAAGAGTGTAAGCTAAAGGGATACACAGAAAATAACTCTGAACCAAAACTTTAAGCATTCCCCTGTCACAGCAGGAGACCTGGCAATAGGAACTTTACAGGGTAGAAGGATTCCGGGTTGAAAGGAGAGAGGAGCCCGAGCCCTGCCTGCTGGCCGGGTAGCCCTCCACCCCGCTGTCCAAGCTGTCAAGCCACTACAGTGCAAAAGCAGCCCAGGCCTCACCTTCTTCCAGGTTCCCTGGGACAGGGTACACAACATGGGAGGCATTGTTCTTATCCTCAGTGACAGCTCCCTGGATGGCACACGGAGCAAAAGGTGAGTATGGTCCCCTCCGAGTTACCCATGGGTGTAAATAAGCCCAAGCAAGATTCAAACACAGATCTGGCTTCCTGATCATATTCTGCTTAGGATGGTGCCAAAGTTAGTTTGTATTCTCTATGCAAACACCAGCCGGGTAGCAAAGGGAAACAGCTGGGATCATGCTCATAATGGAGAAAAGGCAAAGAATTACAGATAATCCTCTGAATAGATAAAATATACATGGGAAATTTAGAGTCAACTTATGTGCCTATCAGTGATGTCTGCTTGTTATTATAAAGTATAAAGTTCTAAAGAGCAAGGATTTCATTTATCTAAAAGCAAGTGATCTCTAGCTCAGTGGAAGTGGAGTGTCATTCCCCCTTCTCTCCAACCGCCCTCCCCTGTCAATGCCGTCTCTAGGAACAGTGAACTCAACCTGTCAAGACTGGGACATGGGAGACATAGACAGGAAAAGAGAGGCTCCCGGCCTTAACTCTTTTCTTTCTCAAGTAGGCAGAGCTACCTCTGAGGTAGAAAACATGGTACCTCAAGGCTCCTTCATGGTATGGAAAACAGCAGGAAAAAAGTCAGAGAATTTATGAGAGTGAGAGCTCTCCTGACCCACCCACTCACCTGGTGTCTCTTGACAATGTCCTTTAATTTCCCTAGCAGTTTGGGCTCAATTTCTGGGCACAAAAAAATGTTAGGTCGAGATAGGCAGTTATTCTGTGGGGAGGAGCAACAGATAGGACAAAGTTAGGGGGAAGAGGTGTTTTGGATTCTCACCAAGGGAAGGGCGATGGCTGGGGGAGGTTCTCGACTATTACCTGCACCAAGGACTTCTCGATGGTCATGAACATTTCCACGTTGCGGTCCATGCGTGATGGATTCTGGAAATCGTAACGCCGCCTTGCAAAGAGGCAATAACCTAGTGAGTGGTATAGCTCAGGTCTGGGGATAAGGTTAGGGTATGTGGCTTCTTAACATGGGAAATTAGGAGGTGCTCTTGCTCAAAGCTCTTGCCAAAGTCTCCTGGGATCTGAGGTTCACTGATCTCAACTCCTTGAATCGTCCTGTGCTTAGTCCAAAAGGATGAAGAAAAGCTTGAGATGGCAACTAAGGATCCCTTCCCCTCTACACTATACACACACTCGCTCACTCTTGGAGACTATTTTGGCTTTGATTTTTCTGACCTAGTAAATGAGGCCTACTGACCTAGCAAAGGAAGAGACTCATGAGGATTTCTACCTATATTCTCCCACCCCAGAAAGAACCCAGGGAATCATAAAGGGGGATTCTTTCTGAACTAAATGTGAAAAGCATAGAGAAAAGGCATCTCACCATCCCTGGTCACTCTTGAATTTGTAGGCAGCTGCAAGTATGTGGCACAGGGAGCCTCCTGCTTTGAAATCTAGGAAACATTTGATCTACAAAATTGAGACAGGGAAGAAGTATGTGAGAGTTATATCCTAAATTCTCATCGCCTAACAATCCTTTTACGAAACCCCATGCTGAACTGATCTCCCTCTCAAAGCTGGAATTCTTTAACCCCTGTGCCATTGTATCATGTGGCTTAGAAGAAAGAAGCGAAAGAGACCAATATTCACAAAGCACCATCTTGTGCCAAGTACTTTCCTGGGGTACCACATTTACCATTACAGAAACCCTGCAAGGTAGGGATTCTTATTCCCATTGAGAGGTGAAGGTATTAAGACTCAGGAAGGCTAAATGGCTTGCTCAGGATCATAGAGCCACCAAGGGGCAGAGCCAGGATTTGGACACAAGCCTGTGCAAATCCAAATCTCATACCCTTTTAACCAGTTTCATGGACTGAGGCCAGATGTTCTGAGATAACTTGTTGCACAAAGCATTACTGAGACCAAAGGAATGGTAAATGAGGGACTAGGCCAAGCCAGTAATGTCCTGACAAGGGGTCAGGATGGTAGTGAAAGACCCAAATTTCCAAAATTTACAAATATACAAAAAAGTACAATTCTCTCCCCAGTTTGGAGTATTTGCCCCCTGGCTCTGCACTCACCGGCAGTTTAGTGAGCGGTGCATTGCTGACGTGTTTGCCAAAAACTTCTTCCTGAAATTGTAGCAACTGTACAACCAGGCTAGACAGGGACTTGTTGGTAGGTGGTTCAGCTTGTATATACTGGGGAAAAGGAAAGAAGAGACCCCAGATAAATTAGTGCTTTTCTCCTCAGATGCCTAGTTTCTGTAAAGAAAGTGGCAGAACGGAGACCCTGAACTGCCCTTACCAGGAAGCTGAATTTCTCCTGCCACCAGCCCCAGTTGCTAGTGTTGGGTGCTGGGGGCAACAGAAACTTCCTACACTTCCTCAGCTACATCCTGACATTGGAGTTGCAGGACCCTGTTATCTTGGCACCCATCTCCAGCCAAGAGCACCGAGGGTTCTAAAATTCTGAAGGTCCTTGGGGTTCAGGCCATGGAAGCAATACCTTCGGGGCTCACTAAGCAGGACAACAGCAGATTTCTTGGGGGAACTTTGTGGAAGGCCAAGAGTCCCCCTGTCATGTAGCTTAGTAAGGTGCAAGGAAGTCAGGTCAGGCAAGC
Source organism: Cabassous unicinctus (assembly GCA_029593785.1). Taxonomy (NCBI): domain Eukaryota; kingdom Metazoa; phylum Chordata; class Mammalia; order Cingulata; family Chlamyphoridae; genus Cabassous; species Cabassous unicinctus. The sequence continues at coordinate 1,306 of JAQZBX010012250.1, read as the reverse complement.
AGACTGAGAGAGAGCTTGTGCATTTTGCTTCTGCTAGGAAGTGGGCACAAATATCTTCCTGGCTGGTTGTAGGTCCTCCTAGATGGGAAGGACCTTCCCAGTGGGGACCAGCAAGGAAACTATATCTGAGCTGCAATTCAGGGCCTTCTTGGACTTTTCCGTATTAAGCTACTTAGCATCCTAGCCTTCTAAGTTAAAACCAAGCCAGGAAGCTAACATTCTCTTTACCTTTTGACCTCTGTTTCCTCAACCCTAATCCCAGAGAAGAGAGCTCCTCTCAGTGGGAGGTGTAAGGAGATCAGTGGAGTGAAAAGGTAAATGTCAAATGCTAAGAGCATGAAAGCTGAACCAGGTCGCAGGCTGTCAGTGCCCCCAGGGCCAGACACTAAGCCCCTAGCCCGATCTCTTATCCAAAAGGTCAAAGGTGGGAGCCTGGAAATCAGACCCTCACACTGGGGTGCAGACAAATCACAACCCAGCAGCTGTTTGTCATGATTCTGACACTCAGAGAGATCCTGAGAACAGAGCCAGACTCAAAACAGGTATCAGTGAGGAAGTCCTCCTAAATCACCCATCACACTTTTGACAGGCTGCAGAAGCGGGCAGGAAGAGCTGGGGAGCTGAAAGAGAGGCAGTGAGAAGGAAGAGAGGCAGACCATCTCCAGAGAAAAACCCTCTTATAGATGCTCCTTTCGCCAGGCTTAAAAGACAAAGAAGGCACCTGTTCTACCAGGTTTGGTAGAACAGACAGGTAAGGCTTCTTGAACCCTTTGTTCACTACCTTTATTATCTCCATTTATGGGACAGGAGCGTGGGGGCTAGAGAGATAAATAGCTCCTCTTAGGCTCTGAACCCCAAAGCCAAGGCAATGCAAGGCTGGGGTGCAGGGTGACTTCATTGTGAAGCTGAGGAATGGTTTAAGAAGGGGCCGCTGCCCAGGCCCTGGTCCCCAAAGAGGTTTTGTTGCCCCTCAGATGGAGGTAGGGGTGAGGGGCGGCGGAGACAAGTGATCTGGGTTGGGGGTCTTTTTCAGGGTGGTGAGCGGCCAGGGGCCTGCTCTGTGGCTGTTTACCCTACTGCTTTCATCATCTCTCTAAACACACACAAAGCACCAGGGAGGCCTCAGCCCTGCTGGTACCTGGCTCCGTGGGGAGCTCTGGCGGGCACCGTGGCGGGCACGTTTGGCGCCCCCCGCTCACCCCCAGCTGTCTCTCTCGGAGAAGCCAGGAAGGCGATGGCTTAGGAGAGGGTGGGCTGCTGGCCCAGGGCCCGCCGGGACAGGGGAGGAAAAGAAGGGGCAAAGGGG
>JAQZBX010012249.1:0-41504 GCA_029593785.1 Cabassous unicinctus | reverse complement strand
AGAATAGTCAGAGCAAGTGTCATCAAGAAGACAGCATTTGGGCAGCTCTGGATGGAGGTGAGGAAAGTAGCCAGGAGGTTATAGGGCAGAGGGAACAGTCAGCGAAGGGCCTTAAGGTGGGAACATGCCTGGTGCATTACAAGATGGGGTACGTGGGGCGGGGTATTGGGTGGGAACTACGTGATAGCTGTGCATTGGCAAAATAAATGGGTATTGATACTGTTATAAGAATAATGACAATAATTATGATAATAATGCCTAAATTGCATTGCTTTTACTCTTAGGTGCTTTTAAATTAGATGATCTCAACATTCTGCCCTTAAAACAACTCTGTGGGGTTGGGAGGTGCAGACGGCATTATTCCTGTTTTATAGATGGTGACTTAGAGTCCCAAGACTTTACGTGATTTGCCCAAGGTCACAATCCAAGTTGGTGGCAGGACTGGCCTGGAAGTCTCTGTACTCAGGGTAGAACAGCACTTCTCTGTTGGTTTGAGGTGCCTCTCTGGCAGGGCACATAATGGGGTTCTCAGACAAAGAGTGGGAGGGCTCCTATAAAAAGCTCATCTGCAATTTCAGGATTTCAGGGCATGCCTCCCCCTCCCTGTCCCATGTGCTGCTTGAGTTTCATGACGTTACTCACTCTTGCCTAAGAAGAAAGCCCTCTGCTGGCTTCCCAGATGAGATCAGTCGTCCCTCACACATAACCTTCTGGTTTCCTAGTGTCGGTGGCTGGTGGAAGGCATGATTGCTATTCTTTGGTCCTTAAACATTTGGCATCTGCTTGGGCTCTGGGCAGAAGAAATATTCAGATGCCAAAGACGATGAATCCTGTACTTATCTGAGTAAGGATCTTGATCTTATTCAATTATCATCCTGAAGCACCTAAGGGAAAAAGGAGGGAATCTGGGAGAATGTGTAAAGGCAAAGGAAGATGAGCTGAAAACACAGAGTGGCTCACAGACAGACACATGGTCCCTGCCCTCCCCCCCCGGGGGAAATGCTGCTCCAGGTGAGCTGCTCTGAATTTCACCTTATGGCTCTCACCCACCTAGCCCCACCTTTACGAGCAGACTGCTCCTGAAGCTGGCAGGCAAGATGCCGTCTGAATCGGCCTTTTGGAGATGGATCAGGACAAGCTGTTTCTATGATTAAAGAAGTAGAAATCATCTTAGATCATGTGGATTTCAACACGAATCACAAAACATGCACCGTGTTTGCTGGTGGTGCATCCCTAAAGCTCTTGCCCTTTTCACCAAAGTTTAATTATTGCTTTTAATGGATCTGGGTAAAAGAAAGTAAATAATTCCATTTCACCATTTTCTGTAAGTCCTTTAGTCAAGTTGGCCAGTGACAAAAGAAAAAAAAAAGTATGTGCCGTCTACTCACTAACAATTTGAGAGAAAGGATCTTTTATCATCTACTCCCCACCCCACCCCCATGTCCAGCCTGGCGATTTGAACCACGTGCATTGCCATCCTTCTACAGAGCAATTTCCCTATGTGGGACATGTAAAGAGAGCAACAAAGCAGCCCTAAAATTCCTCTAGCTTCTTTTTTAATTTTCCTCACAAAGACAGGCTCAAATCCCTTAGTTCCGCTTTAATCATCTGCCTCATGACAAGTCTGTGGATTCCCCAAATAACTGTGTCAAATCAGATTAAAATTTTAATTCTCTGTTGGAAGATGGGGTCAGAATGCCTCTGGTGAGCTCAGGACTCCTTCTCCCTCTATTCTTAAAATGGCTCCTGTGACGCTAATTCAGGGATCAGTGGCTGGATTAGAGAAAGGATGGAAACTTTTGTTGCAAAGGTGTCAACTGCTTGCAACACTGGCAGTGAAGGGTTCTGAAGTTTGTAATAGATGCTTGTGAGGAATACTGTAGTTTGTACTTGGCCAAAATGTGTCCAGAGTAGCTACCTCGTGTGTGCTGTAATTGACTGGTGTCAATGGGTTTCCCTGCCAGCTTTTGGTTGTATGGGAGCCTTGACAGATCTGAGCGAGGCTGGCATGTGTATAGTCCAGGGCACACACTTCTCCTTTGTATTAAAGTGTCCCGGTCATTGTCATTGTTGGCTTTCCACTAGCAGGCTGTTGACACTTTGTTGACAATTTATTCTCTCTCTACCTTCCTACTCTCTCCCACTCAGCTTCCAATTTCCCAGGGCCACCTGTCCAGCCACCCACTTGCCTCCCCACCCAGTGTCAGGATGGCTAGCAGAGTGGCCCCAAGGATAAGGAGTGGAGTGAAAAGAAGGGGTGATATCAGAGTGGAAAGGGGATGACAGACTAAACAGGATGAGATCTGTGGGCTAAAAGACGTCATTGTGCCCTCATCAGAACTCCTCAAGGCTTTTTCAATGAGTCTGAATGTCAAATTGGCAAGTTACAGGATGGAAAAGGGAGGCTCTTAGTAATGAAGGCTAGGATTCCTAGATTAAAAACACAGGGCATCTAGTTAAATTTGAATTTCACATCTAGAATAAGCAAATTCAGAGAGACAAAGAGTAGATTAGAGGTTAGCAGGGGCTGGGAGGGAGGAGGGGGAGAAGGGAGAGCTTTTGCTTAATGGGCACAGAGTTTCCGTTTGGGTCATGAAACGGTCTTGGTAATGGATGGCCATGATAGCAGTGCAACGTTGTGACTGTAATTACTACCACAGAAGTGTACACTGAAAATGGTTAGCATGGGAGATTTTGCCGTATTTATATAGCCACGATTAAAAAATGGAGAAAAAATTGAATTTCAGATAAAAAGCCATTTTTTAAAAATGGAAGTATGTCCCATGCAATATTTGGGACATAGTTATACTAAAAAAAAGTTGATTGCTCATCTGAAATTCAAGTTTAACTGGGTGTCCTATATTTTATCTGACAACCCTAATCAAGACCCTGTGCTAAAAATACTGGGGGTGGAAAAAGCCTGTTTGAGCTCTATTACCAATGAGCATGAAGCAGCAAAAACCAATATGATTAATTTCAAGAGTCACTTTGAATTTTTAGTGGTCCTTCGCGATGCTTTCCACCTTCCCTCCTCAGGAGTACTGGATTCCTTGTGATGTCACCGATAGCTGCTCATTTTTAGGTCTGTATGCTGTTTCCTAGATGCTTTGCTATCCTACATGATCAAGAGTCCACCCTCACAGGCGAAACTTCTTTAATCTCTTGTGAACTCAGGCAGTTCCCTCTGAGGTCACTCTTCACCAGCAATGACACATTCCGATGGACACAGATTGGGCAGGGCAGCGACTGCGGCCATCTGTAGACTTGGCAACCTGTCTAAAAGTCTGCCCTATTATAGCCAGCCTCAAAGGGACAGTTTCATTTCCCCTCTGGCTCTCAGGCCCCCAGCTTCCAACCTCCTCCCAGGCTTCCTTGCCCTTCCCTCTGGGCTCCCATGCACGCTTGTGTATTTTTTAATCGCAGTAGTTAGTGGCCTTAGTCAAAATTCTTAACTAGTCTGTCTTCTCCCATTTTGTGAAAAGTTTGTTTACAGTAAACTTATGATGCAGGGACCCTTTCCAAGTCATCTTTGTATCCTAGGTGAGTGGGGCGGGCTTGCCTGGTATCTAAAAGGGGTTCAGTGGCTGTTTGCTGAGAGGCGGGAGGGCAGGAGGGCGGAATGAACTTGACTCTGCTGTCCCCTAGGCTCATTCCCAGCATCACGTTCCCTCTGGGACAGGGGGAGGGTTAAGGAACCGCACGGAGACCCCACTTGTAATGCAGTCTGACCCGGGGGATGTGCTGGCGTGGACACACACACGGCGAGGTTTCCTTCCTCTGAACCAAGAGAGGGATAAGTAACTCTCCAACCATAATATCCCTTCTCTTGCTGTTAGAAGTCTGTGTGGAAATGGGCGCCGACACCCACATTCTGATCCCCCCTCCGCCACATAAACATCTGTGGGCATGTGTACATCTGAGTCTGCGCTGGAGTTGGCAGTCAGTGAGAAAACCTCTCATGCTTCGTCCCACTTTGTACTAACTGTGGCTCTTTAGACTGTGCTCACTTATGTTTCACTTCGTGTAAAAAATGGACAAGGGAAATGCCCTTCATCCTATTTTGCCTAACACTGGTTTTGTTTACTGTCTCTGAAACTTTAATAAACAATGGGAACCATTATCCAGAAAAGTGTAAATGTGTTTAAATAGCTCGCATTTAAGTTTGTGTGGACATTTCACATCCAATTACACAAGCTCCTAGCTGTTTCTTCTATCTCCTCTCTGCATGGTGAAAACTCTCCAGCACAGCTTCCCTTCTCCCCCTTTTGGCTAGTTTGGACCCTTTTGGGTGATAACGAGCACCCAGACATGGTTCAATCCTTGCCTGGGCCATTTGTATTTCACGGGAAAACGTTTTTGCTGTGGAGTCAGAGAACAAAACCTGAATCCTGGCCAATCATGCGGAAGCGCATCCACGGTTGAGTGTGAATGAGTCGGCGCATCAGCTCTGCTGGAAAGCGGCTCAGAGGCCAGGCTGTCCTCACGGTGGTGGCAGTGCTGGCAGTGCTGGCAGGATCGCTCAGACAGGCAAAAATGGCATTCTGTGCTCTCCACCAGGCTGGACATAAAATGTGCCCTCCTCGGCCCACTCCCAAGGCTACCCCCGGGAAATGTCCTCAGGCTTGCCCTCCAACCCTACACGTTCTGTCTTTCCTTTGATTGAGATCTTCATCTGAGATTTGATGAGTTATTCCACAGAAGCTTCCTTTGCTTCTTAGAGTGGGGTACACTGAGCATTCATTCATTCATGCAATAGTTTATTCCAACAAGTTTTTATTTAGCACCTCCTATGTTAGACCCAGAGGACGTTTCAATGAATAAAATAGACACAGTTCATGCTGTGGGGAACCTTACATTCTAGCATGAGAAGACAAACTATGGACACACGAGCCCGGGCAGATATACTCACAAGGAGGGCGACCGCGCCACAAAGGAATGTAAGCCAGGAAAAGGAAATTTACGGAAGGACAGGCTGCCATTTGGGGAGCAATGCCCCACCCAGGTTAAGTCCATGGACTTTGAAGCTGGATTGCTTAGGTGTGAGTCCTGTTTAACATCCACAATTTTGTGGCTGTGGCAAGTTCCTTAGCAGGTCTTTGCATCCATTTCTACATTTGTGAAATGAGGCCAATAATAATGTCACCTCATTGGGCTGTGGTGAGATTTAAATGAGTAAATATATGTCGAGAAAGGAGAACAGAGCCTGGCTGTGTGGGTTTTATGTGAGTTCTGGCTGTTGCTGATTTCCCTTTGCTCGGAGCCCACTCCTTTGCCCATTTATGGTGACGGAGATCCCAGCCCCACTCTCCACGTGATCCCAACTGACCCAGAAATGATTGGTTCTTTCTTGAAATGAAATCCGTGTTAAATGCTTAGCAATGCAGAAATTATTAAAAATTATTATTACCTGCACTGATGGTAGGGGAAGATCAGGATTTAACATTGAAGATTCTCTTACTGATAATTTAGGAAGTAAGGGGAGATATTTTTAAAAATTTCTAAGTAATTTTCTTTCACATATGATGCTACAAGCAAAACCATATAAATTTACTTTTTATTGTTGACCTATAGACTCAGCAATTTCCGATGATTCGACTGGCTAAAAGAAGCAGATATTAGGTTGGATGTTTTTTTTTTTTCCATCCAATTTAACATCTCCCTGCAAAGCATAATTTATTTATTTATTCATTTTTTATAAATAATGAATAAATTGAAACTTCTTAGCACTCCATGTCATGGTTCACAAGTGAAGTTAAGCTTAGTTGTTTTTGTGAAATCTCCTAAAAAATTCCCTAAGTTTGCGTGATGCATTTTTCATCATGCAGTTATTTTTTGGCTTACACTTAACTTTCCTCAGTCATTAATTTGTTCCCAAATACAGATCATTCTACCAGAAATAAAATATTGCTAATATTATTGCCCATGGGAAGAAATGTTAGTCTGTATACTTTTATTAAGCTATGTCATTGATAAGGAGTTATGATACAGAAAAAAAGAATTTCTTTTTTTACAACATCTTTAACTTCCATTTCAAACCTTATTATCTGAAATTTTAATTCTCCTCTTATTTCTTATACATTTTATCCTTTATAATAAAGAAAAGTTATGCTAGTCCGGAATCAATGTTTAAGCAAGGCAACCAGGAGAGTGTGAAACACAGTTTACACATATATTTATACACATCTAGGTATATTAAATATTTCATTGCTTAATAACAGTTCAGTCTTTATGTTCATGTGTGTGAGAGAAAGAGACCAGTGAAAGTCTGAAAACTTCTATTCCAGAGACAGTCTCTTTCTTGATCTCTCTCTCTGGACCTCTTTCTCTCCATCACAGCAGTTTCTCTGGCTTCCCCTTCTTTCCTGCCCTCCTTAAAATTCATGACCAGAAATCCCAAAAGGTTAGGGAACCGTGGATGGGCAGTTGATGTGTGAGCATTTCTGAATCCGAGTGGCAGGAAGTGTGACCAAACAATTCATTAACCATGTGCTTTTCATCACAGGGGTCAGATGGGGCGCCCGCCAGCCCCTAATTAGCTGGCGTGAAACATCTTTGTTACCTGGGGCTGTGTGCTGAAGGGGAGAGAGAAAAGCCGGTCCTGAGGAAAAGCTTGCTTGGGGCTTGAGGACCCGAGAGAGCCATAGAGGGGCACTCCTCTGAAGGCCACCCAAATATTTCCAGTCTAGAAACAGTCAGTGCAGCTCATCAAAGAAGTAAATCTGTGACTGAAAGTGCCATGGAACTAGCTTCTATTTCAACCAAGTCCTCACCTTAAAACCAAACAGTTTTTTATTAATAGTATTTTAATTGAATGAATGATGAGAATTTAGTTTCTTTAGGAAAGTTTTTCTTCCTGTTGGACATTTTAGGTCTTTAGAAAGAAATTAGAAAAATTCTAGAGAAGGCTTATCATCATATATTTTAAATAACTAATTTAAAAAAATTCCTCAGTAGGTTACTGATTGAGTCCCTACTGTGAGCAAAGTGCCTTGCTAGGCAGTGAAAAGGTACTTCTCCAGATGGTGTAATCCCTGGCTTTTCTTTTTGTTGTTGTTTGATTGAAATCTATACAGCTCTATCTCATTGTAAACAATAAATGTGCTCCTGAAAAAAATATGTGTTAATTGATTTTTATAGATGGTGTCTTAGAGTAATAAATAGTAAACACTCCAATTTGCTTTATATGTCTGTGAAGTAACACTTATTGAGGTAATGAACTGCATATTGAATAGTTAAGAGTCTCTCTAGACCAGGATTCCGCAAACTCGGCACTCCTGGCATCTCAGGCTGGATCATTCCCTGTTGTGGGCATTGTCCTGTGCATCGTAGGATGTTTAGCAGCATTCCAGGCTTCTACCTTCTAGATACTAGCGGCATTCCCCTCCCCCAGCTATGCCGACCAAGAATGTCTCCAAACATTGTCAGATGTCCCCTGGAGAGCACAGTTGAGAACCACAGTTGAGAACCATAGCTGTATAATAAAGGGTATGCATTTTAAAAATGACAGTAGGTAAAGGGAATATTCTTTTAGTGTCTCAATTAGTAAAATAACTCTCAATTAGTAAAATAGCTCTTCATTGTATTTGAATAAGTACATTCATATATCTTCAGTAACCAAGTTCAATGGCGATGAAATAGTCTTTATTATTATTAGACAGGATCACCCTTCATTTTAAAAAATATTTAGCAATTATTATCAAGCAACCTGGAATCTTGGATTGTTCAATAAAAAATAAAATAGCTGTACACATGTCATCAATTTTATGACTTATATATTCATAGCCTAACTCCAAAAAATAAATAATTTCTTAGTTTCTTACCCTGCAGTGTTTTGAGCTGCTTGGAAAGAGGATTTATGCTGGAATGAGAGCTCCTGGCAAAGGTGCCATGTTTCATAACCCCTATCATGTCTTCCAGCATTTGACCTTTTATGAGCAGAACTTTCTGGACCCTAACTCCTATGAAAATAAAATTCCTTCTGAAATTTAAATGCAAATTGTCAGAAAAGTCATCAAAATATGCCTTTATGATTATAAAGAACTTAGAAGACATCTATGTAGCGTATCAAAACCTGGTAAGTGCTTACATTTCAAATTGTTTTCAATTATCAAAGAACTACAAAATACATCTTCTTCTAACTAATACATCATTATTATAAGACATGCCATAATGAAAATTTTAATGTTTACTCTAGCCAGTCAACAGTGAAGGTCAACTCAGTGCCCAGCTTGATGGAGCTAATGGCAGAAGATCAGTTAATAAAACCAACACATTGCAGTTGTCTGATCATTTATACAAGAGGTTGTTGCGAGTGTGTGTGTGTGTGTGTGTTTTTAAGGCCATTTAATTACATACCCGGATGTCTTCACTCAGCCATTCTCGAAAATATATTTTTCCAATTTCAGTATATACCCCTTCTCTACTCTCAATTAGCTATTGCACTGGGCCTTTGCTTCCAAACCCCATAAGTAATAGTAACTTAATTTTCCAAGCCATAAATCAGGTGGACGCATGCTCCATAGCACATGTGCCATTTGTTTTTAATCAGGGACAGCCTGGCACTCGAGGTCGGAAGCTTTAATTCAGAGGGCCTCTATGCCTTTTGGGAGGGAGAAATCTTTTGGCTTTCTAGAATTCCCTTTGTGAATGTTTAAGTATCCTTTTGGCAAAAGTTGGACTATATAAAGCATTTCATATAGGCCCCTTTATTAATTCACTAACTGCTACACCGTCCCTTCTCCCTCAGCTCAAAGGGCAAAAGAAGCAATTAGCATTATTCCTATACCTATGTAATCTCCTTAGTTTTAATGCGGTACTTTCCAAAAAATATTGCTGCAGGGAAAAGGGATGCAAGGGCAGGGGATTAAGAGATGTTAGACTTCTAGACGTCATTTAAGTAAAGAGTTCTAACAAGTAGCAATATCATTGGGATAGTTTAGGTTTGATGTCTTGAGAAAGAAGAAAGAATGCATAAAAGTTCTTAAAATCCCTACAGAGTCAGAATTCCTAGTACACCATTTTATGACTGAAAAGGATCTTGGGGATACTTTTTATAACCCCCTCATTTCACATATGTGGAAAGTGATGCCCAGAGAGGTTTTTAACCAGATGATGGTCACATGCCCATTAGTGCAGAGCTAGAATTGGAACTTGGTTATTCTGCATCTTTTTACATTACACCTAAATTAAAACACAATAAATATTTAGTCATTCAGATGAATAACATAAAACATGCAAACATTAAGAAAAATTTTGCTCACTTATCAACCTTTACAATTTCACCTAGACATAATGTTGTAAATTGTTAGAACAACAAGAATCAAGAGAAAACTAAAAGCCACCAAATTAGAAAAAAATAAAGATGATCTATAATAGAAGGAGAGTCAGATTGACATGAATTATTACCATCAACATTGGATATAAGAATACAGTGAGCAAATATTAAAATGCTGAAGAAAAATTTTTTAGCCTATAAATCTTTATCTAGTGCTATTATTCAAGCACAAGTTTGGAAAGAAGACAGTTTTTTCCATTTGAGTAATAAGACAGTTTAACTCCTGGAAAGATTCTGAAAAAAATTACAAGAATTGATATACCAGCAACAAGAAAGGGGAATCCAAGAGGAAATAATGAAATGCAAGAAACAAAGGTGAACAAATATATTAGAGAAACCTAATGTTAGTTTAGTAAGAATTAATTGTAAAAAAGATATCAATAAGGAATTTAGTGAGGTGGAATAGAAGGATAAAAAAGCGGAAAGAAATAAAACCATTCAGTGAGGCTTGTCTTTTTGTGGAGGAAGAATATTGATATTGGTGTTGTTAGAACAGATATTTAAGTATGCACGTATAAAACTACAGTGTAACCAATAGAAAACTAGAATTTGAACATATAACATTTAAATGAATAGAGAAAATATATAAAATATATTAGGGAGTGTAGCTAACAAACAGAGAATACACGCTTTCTTCAAATACAAAAGATTTCTCATCTTCTAGGCCACAAAAAAATCTCAACAAATTTATAAACACTGATAATGTTTCCCAACCACATCACATTGCAATATAATTATAAAGTAACAACAATAAGCAAAACTAAACAACAAACAAGCATACCAAATAAAAAAAAATCCAACCCACCATCACTACCAACAATAAAAAATATCCAGTCATTTAAAACCACATTTCTAAATAAGAAAAATGTCAAATTACTTTTAAATGAATGGTGTTTAAGTTTCTTTGTTGCTAAAGCAAATACCGTGGGTTGGCTTAAACAATGGGAATTTATTGACTCATGGTTTTGAGGACAGGAGTAGTCCAAAATCAAGTATGTCATCAAGGCCATGCTTTCTTCCTGAAGACTGTCGTTCCGCGACTGGCTGCTGGTGATCCTTGGTCCTTAGCTCCTCTGCCACATGGCAATGCACATGGCGGCCTCTCCTGGCCTCTCCCTTCTCTTCCAGGTTCCACTGACTTTCATCTTCTGGCTGACCCTCTGGCTTTTGTGCCTGAATTTCCTACTCTGATTATAAAGGATTCTAGTAATCCAGATTAAAGCACGATCTGATTCATTTGGAACATACTTTAACTGAAGCAACCTCTTGAGATCTTATTTACAATGAGTCCACACACATGGGAATGGATTAAGTTTAAGAGCATGTTTTTTTCTGGGTATATACCTCTAATCACCACAAATGGCAGAAGGAAATACAAGACAAAACTTGTGGGAAGGTAGCTAATATTCAGAGGTGTGGCCACCACGCCACTGTGCTAAAGGGGTTGAGCCTGTGCCCTAGAGATTGGGGAGCGTGTGGCCATCACCCCCGTGTTCTTGGAGGGTGAGGCCTAGAGCTCAGCTGCCACCCAGATGCTTGGTGAGGGTGGAGCTGTGAAGATGGGCCCTGGGAAAGCCCTCGACAGGTGTGGAACTCCCTCTCCAAGCCCCAAGGAGAAGAAACCATTGTTCTATAGAGGACTCTCAGGCTTTGAAATTTAATGGAGTATGTCCTGTAGGTTTTTGGAACTGTTTGGGACCTGTGATTCCTCTTTTCCTTCCAATTTCTCCCTACGGTAATAGAAATGTTTGTTCTATGACTGTCCCATCTTTGTATATTGGAAGCAGATAACTTGTTTTGTAAGTTTCACAGGGCTACTGCTGGAGGGGGATTTTGTTCCAAGACAGACTGAATGCGTATAACTGATTTTTATGAGATTTTGTACTTAGCATTGCTACTGAAATGATTTAAAACTTTTGAAATATTGTGACATAATGAATGTATTTTGCAAATGGAAAGAACATGCATTTTGGGAGTCCAGAGGGTGGAATGTGTTGGTTTGAGTCTTTTGTGGACCCCAAAAAATGATGTTCTTAAGCTAACCCGTTCCGGTGCATGAAAGCCTATTGTATGTGGGACCTTTCCGTTAGATCCATTTAAGGGATCTTTTGATTAAGTCACTTTTGATTAGATCACTTCAGTTAAGGGCCTTTGATTAGATTGTGGGGCCCAGGGTGGGCCCTAATCATTTTATTGGAGTCTTATATAAACAGAGGGCAAAAAGCAGAGACACACAGAGAAAGAGCTGCCGTTTTACTCTGTCATGTGAGAGAGGATCCAGGATCACCTGTAGCTGCAGAAGGACAGGGAAACCCCGAGCTCCTGAGAGAAAGGTCCCAGAGGCTGGAGGCTGGAATCAGCTGAGCACAGAGGGACGGAAAGAGGCCCCCGAAAGGCTGAAAGAGATGAGGAGAGGGGAGGGGAGAGATGGGCCATATACCTGACCACCCACAGCTGATCTCAGGGAGAAAGTGATGACGCCTTGAGCATCTTGATGATGCCTTGATTTGGACATTTTCACAGTCCCAGAACTGTAGGTCTTCACTCCAAATAAATTTCCATTATAAAAGCCAACTCATTTCTGATATTTTGCATTGGCAACCTTTAGCAAACTAGAACAAGAGGAAAATGTGATATTTAATATATTTATTTAAACAAGAAGTTTTGAAAATATATGAACTAAACTTTCAAATAAAGACATTAGAATAAGAACAACAAAATAAGTGCAAATATGTAAAAGGGATTGATAAACCCAAATCTTTCATGAAATGGCAAAACAATACTGAAAATCACATACTAGAGTTGACAAATTCATCAGGTTCTTAGAAAAGATTAATAGCATTGACAAATCTTGATAAAATGAGAGATGTCAAAATTATATAACCAAGAAGAAAGAGAGACAAGGGGACTAAAACATTATAAAAATGGATATTCAATAATCAACTTTTGAAACTATGAAATAAATGTTCTAGAAAAATGTTATCAAAATTATTACAAGGAAAATGGTAAACAAAACTGAAATTGAAATAGCAGTAAAGTTCTACCCACCCTCTCCCCCCCAAAATACCTTTAATTCTAGGGAGTTTTACGGATAGGTTTTACAAAATGTTCAAGGAATAGGTAATTATTATACAGTTAAAATTGCCTCTGTAGCTTTACAAAGAAAAGATAAAAAGTCAATCTATCTGTTTTTCATGGAAGCATTTTCCTAATACAGAAAATGGAAAAGGCAGAACAAGAAAATAAAATTACAGACCAATGTCGCTAGTGAACAGAAATAGTAAAATAAAAAATTAGCAAAATGAATTTAGTACTTTGTTAAAAGAAAAATACGTGATGATCAAGGAGATTATTCACCATCATGATTGTAATTCAGTACATTTCGTATGAAAGAGAAAAAAATTGGAAAGTCAGCTCATTCTCAATAATCAAGGAAACATGAAGAAAATAATTATATACAGATACACAGTGAGATAGTATTTTTCACCCCTCTGGCTGGTAAAATAATGGCTGGAAAATATTAAGTGTTAGCGAAAGTTTGGAGAAATAGCTACATTTGTAAACCAATTTATAGGGAATCAGAAAAATTTGGGAAATTTTGTAGAATTTAACATCTGAATTTTGTGGAATCAACATTTGAAATGTGCATCCCCTCTGACCTAGTGCTTCTTCCTAGCTGCTATCCTTAAAAAACCACTCATACATATATACAATGATTTCAGAGCAGCAATTGTCCTTAACAGTGAAAAAAAAAATAGAAGTAACTAAAACATCTTTCAACCAGGGAGCATAGCTAAATAAACTGGTCTTTTCTATCTGATCTATGGAATACAAAGTAATAATTAAAACAAAACAAAATAAAAACAACAGGAGCAACAACAAACCAATATATAGAGACGTATGTTCTGACTCAGAAAGGCTTTTTGGGTTTATTTTCCATTAAATAAAGCAAGTTGCAGAATGACCTGTATGTACCTAAAGAAAACATAAAGTATTGGCTTTGATGCTTGATGTGTATTAGGTTTTACATGAATTGTATCCTTCTACGTATGTACGCAAATGCGCAGACCACCATGTGGGTTAGCGCTGTTTACGTTATCTGCACCAAGTGCTCTACGCTTGTGCCACTGAATGAGTCATTTGTTCACTTACATATTCAATCTTTTCATCATACATTTACCAAATATTTTTGAACACCTTTTACATAGTATGACTTATATTAGGGCCTGAAAATACGGTCTGTGCTCTTGTTGAGCTTAATTTGTATCACAGGAGTCAAGCTATGGACTTGGGATGTGAATACTTTACCACAGGATACGTATTTTAATAGAGGTGAGCGTAAAGGATGAGTCGGTGCAGAAAGAGAGGTAGCTCTAGTTTGAAGGGTTTTGGAATGCCTCACAAAGCAGATGACCAAGGCTTTCAAAGGAGTAGGATTTTGCCGATCCTGGAGATGGGGAAGAAAATTCCAGATGAAGTAATGCAATATGCAATGGTCCAATGACACAAATGCACTCGAGCCGCATGGGTGGGAAAACGCTGGCCTTCTAATGTGTGTAAAGGGCACATGCTTAAAAATGCATTTTACACCGTAGAGAAGAGAGAGCCGATACAGGCAGGACACGCAGTGAGGGATTTGTTTTCAGAGAGACAGCTTGGCGATTTGGAAGAGAGAGCGATTAGAGCAGAGTAGAACACTGGTGAAAATTTCACAAGAATCCAGGTGAGAGATAGTGAAAGGGTCAGGGGCACGAGGAAACTGAAGTGACAGGTATTTCAGAGGGATGAACTTGAATAAACTTTGCCACCAAATTTGGGGGCAGTTTTCAAGTTATTTCTTAATTTGGATTTTTATTTGTTTCTACTCACTCATTTTCTCTTTTTACCCCAGTTTCCATGGAGGCTGTGGTATCAAACAGATTAAAGACATTTTATGGTGAGGACAGTGGGTGCCCCAAGAGCCTCTTCTTGCTGAACAGGGCCTCACAGACCTTAGGCTGAAAGAAAGTGTGTCAGGATTGGGCAGAGGGGCGGAGGGTGCCCACCATAGGTAAACGCCAGCCCGAGGATGTCCTTTCCAGGTGCCCTGGGGAGCCTGAGTGGTCTCTCGCCTCGGCTCTAATGGCCACCAGGAACACACTCCCATGCGTAGAAGCACAGACACTGTCAGCCCCAGGATGGGGACTCCTCTAATTGGTTACCTTTGGCATCCGTCGCCTCACCACAAGTTGGCAGAGGCTGTGTCACACACAGAGAAAGACGTGTTTGTGGGCACAGCCTTCTCCAGAGCCAGGGTCTTAAAGCGGGTGGCTGGTGACTCAGGGTGGAGGGACCGTGTGGGCACTCCCGAGCCCCCAGGGGGCAGCCCTGGAAGGGGCTGGGGCTTGGTTATTCTTAACACCCCCGGCTTCGGCTACTTTGGTTACTGCGCTAAACCACAGAAGGGCAAATTACAAGGCTGGGAGTGTGAAAAGAACAGGCCTCCTGGGGAGGCTGCTTCCTTCTCCTCCCCGGGATATCGGGCTCTGCTCTTTATGGTATGAATCTCCTCCGCACAGTGCCGCTCTCTGAGATACCTCGTGCCCAAATGAGCTGGAAAACATGAAAAATAAAGCTGTCCCCTGTTCATATATATTCAGCTTAAATTTCTTACAACTTCCTAATAAAGTTACAAAGAAAAAGAAATGTATGGGAAAGTTGAGTTGGTGGTGGTGTGTGTGTGTTGTTTTGTATCCCAATGCACTCATTTCCTTTTGGTCGTCATTCTTTGCAGGATAAGAGGGAGCAGCTGTTATATATGGCACCAAATGTGGGAGCCTGAGTGACGTCTTACAAGGACATGTTTGCTGTGTAGGTGGGCATATGTCAGCATTTTGCTCCCCTGCTAGGGGTGATGCCAGAGATCTCACTTTTTCACTGCCTCCCTGAATCTCTACAAAAAACCACTATCACACTACTCAAATTTTTCTTTTCTCCTCCCTCCTGGTTACCTGCTTCCTCTTTTTGCCTTCTGGTTACTTGCTTTCTGAGACTTGCTTCTTCCCTGCTTTCTCTTGTCCCAGACCGTAGACATGAAAAGAGTAAGGATTAATCGACTAGGTCACTGACTTCTAGTGTTTCCAGGTGTGGCATGTGTTTCGTGTGTATGTGTATGTGTATGTGCCTGTGTGTGTGTGAAAGAGAGAGACCGCACAACAGCGTGCTTGTGAGAGTGATGTTAGGCGGCAAGCAAAATATGCTATTAAAAACGAAACAAACCACCAAACACAAAACGGACTTAACTGTAGCCAGTTCTGCCTTCCAAGGAGGCTCATATTATTCATATTGTGGAGATAGCATTTCCTGTTATTCCTTCTTACCTGTAAAGACCGGTGGGGAAGGTTTGGTGTGCCCACAGATTGGATCTGGTAAAAAGGAAAACCACCTTTGTTTAGTAGAGCAGCCTCAGTGAGTTTGGGGACCGGCTAAGGTTGACCAGAAACTTTGAGGTAGGTCATGGAAGGCCCCACTGTTTTGCTTAAGAAATCATCACATAAGAAATTGTCATGGGGAGGAGGTAGTGGGAGGCTAGCCATGAGAGAACGGAAGAAGTCAAAAACAGAGCAGTGGGGGGAGGTACAAGGCAAAGAGACAGCTAGAGAGAATTTTCCTGACGGGGGATCGGCCAATGGAATTTCAATGCAGGTGTGTGCTAAGCTGGTTCCTGTGACACCCTGAAATGAAATTACACCGTCCCCTTATTTAACTTCAAACTTCTGTATGCGCTGATTATACAGAACTGGCTCCGGCAAGGGGAATGTGTTTCCAGGCTTGTATTAGGTCGGGAAAAGAGAACACCCCCACAAGATGAGAACGAAAGAGAGGGACAGCTCATCCTGAGCAGGAATTTGGAGGAAGAAGTGACTATGAGAAGTGTAAGTCCATTTAGAAATTCCACGTGATTGTAAAGACTCAAGGTCCTTGCTTTGCCAATGTACAGAAGATAGCCGACGGGGGTAATTTATGTAAATATTCACGGAAAAGGTGACCTCACGGAGCTGAAGGACTTGGGAGACCGGGAAGCCGAAGGGTAAGTTGCCCAACTGTACTCACAAACACATGCACACTCACACATACTCCTAAACACGCACACACACATGCATTCGCACTAGCTGGCCTACCTGACATTGCTTGAGAGTCTTATTAACCATTGTTGAATAAATTAACTCCTGCTGCCACTAAACCAGAAACGCTCGTCTACGCGGAGTTGCAGAACTGAGAGGCAGCTCAGTTGTGCATTGAAGGCCAGCCACAGAGGCTGCATCTCATCACTTAAGACTTGGGGGCTTGTACTTGACTGCACTGATTGTTCTCTCTCTCCCCGACATCTTAGGAAAGCATGTGTCTTTTAGTTAGATTCCCAGGGCAGTTTTCTTTGCTTTGGACAATAACCATCACTGCCTTGTATGTGCCTTAGGGGTCCCAACATAAATTTCATCAGAATATACCTTAACTACTCTCCAAACATGGTAATTTCCATCCAGCCATTTTTCGGTGTGCGTGTGCTTGGCAACAAGAGGCAAGAGCTTAAATTGTTTATCTAGATTTCCTTACATAACGTTCCTTATATAACTTTCCTGAGGATTTGGTAAAGATAAGCCATTCTCAGTTCTCTCTGCCTGCTTCCAAGTTCCTAACCCCTCTGAACCCTGAATCTTCTGGGTGGGTGAAGTTTCGTGATGGCAGTGCTAACTTGAATGAGGAGAGACCACATATCTTTGTCCTCACTCCGTGTTGCTGTAAACTGCTATGTTCCCCACCCCTTCTTCGAAGTCATATTTGCACAACACTTGGAATGGAAAAGTGAAAAGAAAACGATGAAATCTTCCTGTTTACCAAGGCCCATTAGGAGACGGACATTAGCGGAGCTTTCCACAAGGTCCTCAATGAACGAGAAGGACCCAAAACATATGGAAAATATGGAGAATAGGGTATAAGTAATAAAAATAAAATAAATAGTAAATTGGGAATGCCAGTTTCTGGTAATGATTTGTTTTCACAGTAACTGGAACTCCCATAAACCTGCGATTAATCACGCATTTATGGTGAGAGTAAGCGGGGAGAATTAGGGAGCCCGTTGGGACTTTGGTTATTAGTGCAGCTGCTTCTCATTGATGGGATCTGGGTTCAAATCTCAACCAATTGCTACAAATGAAAATGTCATTTTGAAAGTTAATTAGCTCCGCGCAATAAATACTGGCTACTTGATTGATGTGCCTGAAAAATCACTACCTAGAAAAAAAAATATATGGCCCGTTAGGAGAGTCAAACCAGTCAAAAAGTCAGATGCTATTTAAACAATTTGCTTTTCTTAATAGTCCAACCACCTGCAAGTAAATAGAATTTATTAAAAGAAGGTGGAGCTTCTGGTAGTCAGAGCATGTGAAGGAATGTCTGAACCGTTTTTAGATCTGCAGAGTTTTAGAACTAGAAAAACATCTTTGAAAGCCATCTAATCTGACCCTTGTATTTTTTAGAAGAGAAATAAAAACTCGGGGGGTTAAGTGACTTGCCCCCACAGTTCACTAGTGGGGGAAGCTGAGCTGGATTTCAGGGTTTCTGGTCCTTGCACATGTTCTTGTTCTCTGAACCCTTCCCCGTCCCCATTCTCAAGCATATTCTCCCCCTCTTCGTCCCCCCACCCCAGGTCAGTCTTTCTACTTCCCATTCACCAGCATTTTCATTAGTGCATCTGTGCTTCAGATGGTTCTACATTCTCCTGTTAAAAAACACAGAACTTGTTTTCTCCACAATTTTTAATTTACTGAAGATCCTTTGTCGGTGTAGAGTCATCCCTGCCCTCACAGACAGGAAAATCGGCAATACACACAACTGCGCTCCTTTCAGACTAGAGGTCCTAAAGTTGCATCCTGGGTATATGACTAAAATTAGACAAGGACGATATACGACGGTATTAAGAGTTTCTCCTCTTAAGCCAGTGTTCTGTAGAGGCCTGGTTGGGCCAGTCACGGAGAAGTCCCAGCGCTTCGTTCACATGTTTACACTGTAAGCTGCTCCTCAACTTGAAAGAATGGCTTGAAAAGTGGGCCATTTCATTTGGTGGCATTGTGGTGCTACTTAGGTAGCTATTTGGAATTGGGGCTTGAGAGGTAGAAATAACTAATCTTTTTCATTCTATACACTCCAAGTAGTCAAGCACCATGTACTAAAGCTCTCTGTTTTATCTTTCCCTCCTTTCTCCCTCTACAGTTCTATTAGGCCAGCAGAGGATAGGGGAAAATCATATGTATTATGTTCATATTTTAAAGCAGGCTAGCGGAATAAGAAGTATACTTTTATTTTGTTTAGATATTATCTTGAAATGATTAATAACAGATTTAAAACATGTGTAATGCAAACAATATATATTAATTATTAATAAAGGTGGTAATAAAATTGTGCAGTTGTGATTAATTTGCCTCAGAGATGTGATGAAAATATTGGAGGGAGTATCTGATTTTTCTAGAGTGGAATGTTTTTTCCTATTTTAAAAAAAACATATGAAACCAAAGAAATGTATAAAAAGAAAAGTATGAATTACCCAACTCCCTCCCCCATACCCACACCACACCACAAGCTACTTTTCTGCACGTCTACATGTATACATACAGACAGGCACATATGTTGGGGATTAAGTCCTGCCCCCTACAATAAGCATGTTCTGGTCCCAACCGCTGGTCCTGTGAGTGTGAACCCATTTGTAAATAGGAACTTTGAAGATGCTGTTAGCTAAGGTGCGTCCACACCTACAGAGAGGGGCCCTTCATCCAATATGGCTGAAGTCCTTATAAGCAAAGGTAATTGGACACAGAATAGAAACCACGTGAAGAAGCTGGAAGTCAACAGAACCCAGAGGAGAAAGAGATGACATCACCACATCCATTGCCATGTGACAGAAAAGCCAAGGACCAGTAAGCCACAGTCTTCAGGGGAGAAAGCATAGCCTTGATGACACCGCAATTTTTAACTTCTCCTAACCTTAAATTCCCGTTTGCTTAAGACAATCCATTGTATGGTATTTGCTTTAGAGACCAGGAAACTAATACAATGGAGACTATTATTTGGTATATTTATATATTTTCATATTTTAAATGATATTTTGAAGATAGTAATGTAACTTGCTGTTTTTCACTCAATAATGTCTTCAAGATTCTTGTCCATGTAAGTAATTCTTTTTACTCTTACATTTGATCCCAGGGAATGAGGGCATCATGGTCCATTTGCACATCATTGCTTTGGTCTACAGGAGGCTCCTGCAGTGCCAGCTGAAGTGAGTGGAGGAGGGACGAGGAGGGCCAGCGTTGGGCTTATATGTGACACCTGCAGTCTTGGAACTATCGGGAGTCGGAGAATTACAGATTGAACCTGGTCTTCTACATCTAACATAGACTTATGCAGTCATGGTAGAGGGAGACATATCTCGTTTAATTGTTAAATTAATTCTTAACTTTGGAGCATTTTGGCATTCAGTTTATGGGCCTCCATTTATTCTTTAGTGCTGGGTCCTTCAAAATGGCAGTAACAACCCTGTTCATTCCCTTACCAGAAAAGTCTAATTATAATTAACCTCCTTAGGAGGTTATACCAGTTTCCTATTAGCAGCTGTATTAGCAGTGTAAAACTACACACATCTGTTATCTTACAATTCTGAGAGTCAGAAGCATGACATGGCTCTCAGTGGGCTAAAGCCAAGGTAGGCTGCATCCCTTCTGGGAGGCTCTTGTGGGAAATTCATTTCCTTGCTCATTTCAGGTTGTTGGCAGAATTGAGTTCCTTGAGGTTATAGGACTTCGGTCCCCGTTTCTTTGCTGGCTGTCAGCTGAGGGCCTCTCTTGTCTTCTAGAGGTTCCCTTACCCATCTTTAACACCCTCCCTTGGATCTCTCCTGCCTCTACTTCTGCAGCCCCATCTCTCCGACTGACCCTTTCCCCATCCTCTTCCAGTTTTTAAGGACCCATGTGATAATACAGGAGAATCTCCTTATTTTAAAGTCCCTAGCCTTAATTCTATCAGTAAAATTCCTTTGTCATATAATGGAATACATTCATGGGACTCAGATACTAGAGTGAGGACATCTTCAGAGAGACCATTATTCTGCCTATCATAGACATAAATATTCATTAAAATTATACTTTTTATGTTTAGTAGTTATTTATAAGGTATTTACTATTTTATGTTGTTCATCTCAATTATATACTTCTAATAATTGTAAACATAACAGTCCACAAAATGTTATCATCACAGGATATGGGCCAGGTTTTCAAATTTAAATTTAAATACATTTATGTTGCAGATAAGTATCAGGAGATGATCAATAAAATTATAGAAACATAAAATACATTAGGATAAAACTATATGAAGAAAGTGAGATAAAAATATAAACTGAAAGAAAAAATACAACTAAGTAATGTTTCCAAATTTTGAAGAGGATCCTGTTTGTGTATTCTTTTAAGGAGAGATCTATAATTCTTGAATTTAGAATCCACTGGAAACATGTGAAAGAGTGATATAATAATTTTAGTTTTAATATAAATATTTACGATTTTGCAACTCTTCAAAGTTAAAAAAAAATAAGGTTGTGTGGGGTGTTGTTGGGGGTGTGGGCGGTGGGGAGCATGGGAATCCCTGTAGTTTCTGAGTAAAATATTACTGGGTAATCTAGGCACCTTTATAAAATGTATATATATATATATATATAAAATAACATTTATGTAAACAAATGCACATATATGCATATGTATTTATATATCATTTTACAAATAAAAAATAAATAAATAAAATAAAATAAAATATAAAAGAGTTTGTAGTTTTCAAAACTTCTATTTTTGGTAAACGAATAAAGAATTGCAAAATCATTTGTTTTAGAATACAGATTTCCCTTCACCTTCATTAAAAGTTAATGAACTTTAATTAAAATTTTAATATTTTTTGCCAGTCTGATGGACAAATAGTATCTAATGTTGACTTAATTTATATCTCTTCTTTTGTTAATTGCCTGATCATAAGACTTATCTACTTTTCAATCCAATTGTTGCCTTGTACTTGGTGAGTTGTCAATGTCCTTTATATATTTCTTCCTGTGTTATATATACTGCAAACATTTTTTCAAATATGTCTTTGTTTTTAAATTTTATCTGTAATTTTTTAAAATACCTTGAATGTTTTAAAATGTCAGTGCATTCAAATTTACCTATATTTTCTTTGATAGCTACTGCTTTTTGTTTTGGACTTAGAACTTTTTAATCTGAAGATAATATTTTAACACTTCCATAATTTTTTACTGTGTAAGCACTTAATCTTTTTAAATTTATATTCGAATTGTGGGAAGGGTCTAACTTTATTTTCTATCTCTAATGTCTAGCCAGTGACCCCAAAACCATTTATTTAGAAATCTATCCTTTCCGCACTCTTTGCAATGCTTCTAATTCCATGGAATTTGACATATGATTCCCAGATTTATAGTTCCAGCTTGGATCACTTTCTCGAGGTCCAGACGTTTATCCCAAATATCTTTTAACAATCCCATCCAGGGCATTTTCAGGCTCATTGGAATCAGTTAACTTGGGGTTAAATAAAACTGATCACAATGATAAAGAACACCTACTTCAGGCTAGCCATGTGCCAGGAGTTCTGATAAAGACCACAAGAATAATTTCAGATGATCATCACAGGTTAGGTACTCTTCTCATCTCCGTTTTATAGATGATGAAACCAAACATCAGGATAGTTTAAGATATTCATCCAAGGGGTTGGCGTGGGGTTTGGACTCCAGCAGTAAGAGCTAAAGGTTCGTTTTCCCCAGAAATGGTGTTGTGCTGATTTTTCCTTGGGAGGCTGATCCTCCTCCAGGAGCTCATCCCTAATACTCATCAGCTTAGAAAACGGCACCACCTTCCAACCACCCCAAACAGTTGCCGGCATTGTAGATTCTGCCTCCCCAATCTCTCTTTTTGTTGTTGTTGTTTCAGGTTTTTATTTTATGATCATAAATTTAACTGCCATCCAGCTATACTTGGAAGGGGAGGAAGATGTGGAACCCAGGGCACTGCAGCAAGAGCCCAGAGATGATAGGATACTGAGAGAAGACCCATAGGGTGCTTTCCTGAGCCACAGAAGGAAAGGTAAGATGAAACACAAATCTAATTTATTAGACTTGTCCACAGCTGGCAATGGTGATCTTGCTGGTCTTGCCGTTCCTGGACCCAAAGCGCTCTGTGGCTTCTGTAATATCCATGCCCTCCTTCAGCTTGCCAAAGACCATGGGCTTGCCATCCAACAACTCAGTCTTAGCAGTGCAGATAAAAACTTGGAACCATTTGGGTTGGGTCCATCGTGGACCATGGACAAATGCCCCAAATATCTCTTAACATCTTAATTTCTCTCTTTCTCTTCTGCTCAAACCCTTTGGTTGTTTCTCATTGTCCTCATGATAAACAGCCCCTGTTCCCTACAGGGACCTCTTTTGTCCTGCTGACATGGCCTTTTTCTTTCTCCCTAATGTGGTTCCTAGGTCACTTCCCTTCTCACTTAACTCTACCCCTACCTGCCTTTCGATTCTCTTAAAGTACCAGACTCTTCTCTGCCAAAGTCTTTGCACATACTGTTTCCTCCATCTGCAATATTCTTACCTCCTTATGGATTGATATGGCCCCATGCATCTCTTGAATCTAGGGAACCTAACCTCCTAGACTACTTTATATCCAACCTTACCTGTTGTCATAGCACCCTGTACTTCTTCCATGATGACAGGGACTCACCATGATTCCCCCAGTGCCCATCATAGCAGCTGAGCAATACTCAAGCTCAGCCACAATGGTTGGATAAATTTATGAATACATTAAATGAATTAATGAATGCCTCCTAAAACCAACAGGATGTATCTTTGCTATATTCCTTGTGTTTATGATTCAAAATAGAGAGAGCAAGCGGAATAAAATACACATTTCACATGACAATACATTTTTTCCTAAATTACTATTGCTATCGTTCTAAATACATTATTGCAGTACAGATATAGAAAGACTATTAATTCTGTATACTTAAATGCTAATTTTCTTAAAATCTTTTACTGTTTTAATTAGTTCATTATGACTCATTTTTATGTTTTTTTTTGTGTGGCTAATCATGACATCTACAACTTTCATAGTTTTGTTTCCTTGTTTTAAATATTTATACCTTAGATTTGATTAATCTAGAACGTTATTTGTTAAATAATGGTGGCACGCTTTTCTTGTCCCCAATTTCATGGATATCTGGTTGATGGTAACTATTAGTTTGAGAAAAATAATCATTTTTCAAGTTAAGTAAGTATCCTTCCATTTCTAAGTTACTTTCAAAAATCAAGATTTTATGTTACTTTTTATCAAATGTTTTTGGTTGTCTTTCAAGACTATCTTTTCAAGTTTTTTGTTTATTTTCTTTTCTCTATGGACTTAATGACATTAACAGATACCTTAATTTTAAACCATCCCAACGTTTTTAGAATAAACCCTTTGTGGGAGACTGAATTGCGTATCCAAGTTTGGACATGTTCTTGGTCTTTGGCTTCATCCTGTTGAGTATGGACCCGTCGTAAAGAAGAAGTCTTCAAGATGTTACCTCATTTAATGTCCAGCCCAACTGAATCAGGTTTGGCTTTAATCTGGATTACTGGAGTCCTTTATAAGCAGAGTGAAAGTCACATGGAGAGAGAAGCCAGGAGTTAACAGAACCAGGAGGAGAAGGGAGAAGATGCTACCAGGTGCATTGCTGTGTGGCAGAAAAACCAGGAACCCCAGCCAGAAGAAGAAACAACCCAGGGAAGAAGCAAGTCTTCTAGCCTCTGAAACCATGAGCCA
This sequence comes from Cabassous unicinctus, assembly GCA_029593785.1. Classification (NCBI taxonomy): domain Eukaryota; kingdom Metazoa; phylum Chordata; class Mammalia; order Cingulata; family Chlamyphoridae; genus Cabassous; species Cabassous unicinctus. The sequence continues at coordinate 17,294 of JAQZBX010012249.1, read as the reverse complement.
ATAAATCCCTGTTAAGTCAAACCATTATATGATATTTTAGTAGCTAGGAAATTAAAACACTTTTAACTGCTGTATACGTGTTTTAATGCAGTTAGAAAGTCATGCTTAACTGTGTGTATGTTTATAGCTTAAAATTTCCATCTGGGTATTGATTCTAAGCATCTATTGAAAATGTTGGAAGGAAAATATTAACTTTCCATAAGGGTAAACCTTTAATATTGTTTCTTTGAAATTCACATCCAATTCATAGAAGCACACATGCCTATCTATTGCTTCATGTCCAGAACTGAATGTATTGTGCCCCCTCCAAATCATCTTCTCCTATCTGCACAGGCCTTTTCTCTGTAAACGGCACAACCATTCTCTCAATGATTCAAGCCAAAGCCTGTGTCATCCGCCCACATTTTCCTTCTCTTCTAACCTCCAGATACAGTCAGTCCACGGAGGCTGTCTTTTTTCCCTCTTAAACACATCTCAGATTTAGTCCCTCCTCTCCATTCTCAGTGTCCACCACCTAAGTTCAGAGCCCACTTCATTTTTCCTTACATTAGTTTAATTGCCTCTACTCTGTTTTAACTGCCTTAAGTCTCACTCCTTTCCCTGCACGCCTTCCCATTTATTTTCCTTGTTGCCTGGGTAACCTTTCTAAATGCATGCCTGAACTTGTCATTGCCTGCTTAAAATCCTTCAGTTGCGTTCAACTGCATTCATCATACACAATCCAAGCTCTTTAGCAAAAGCCATTTTAAATCTTTTCTGGAATTAGGTGGGGATGTAAATACAAACATAGATCCATGCTACTTGCATTTCTCCGCAAGACCCTTTGGAACCTGGCCCCTGCCTTCCCAACCTCATCCCTCTCTCCTTACACCCTCCGCCCTCCATGAACATCCAACATTTCTATTGTGTGTTAAGGTGCTGCTCCCTCTGCAGCCCCTCACTCTCCTCCAGACCTGCCTCAGCTCTCATCTTGCGCTGACGGGCCTTTTATAGGAGTGCCTTTGGGACCCTCTTCTGGATTCACCAATGTCTTAGTTTCCTAGGGCTTCCATAACAAAGTACCGCAAACTTGGTGGCTTAAAACAACAGAAATTGATTCTCTCACAGGTCTGGAAGCCAGAAGTCCAATGTCAAGGTGTCAGCAGGGCCATGCTCCCTCTGAAACCTGTAGGGAAGAAGGCTTCCTTGCTTCTTCTAGCAATTCTGCTATCTGCTGACAATCTTTGGTGCTCTTTGGCTTTCAGGGGCAGCACTTCACACTCTGCCTCTGCTGTCACGCGGCATTCTCCCCCGTGGTCTGTCTGTCTGTGTCTCTGTGTCTAAATGTCCTCTTCTTGTACGAACGCCAGTCACACTGGATTAGGGCCCACCCTAGTCCAGTGTGGTCTCATCTTAAATAATCACATATGCAATGACTCTATTTCCTAATAAGCTCACATTCATGGAACCCAAGTTAGGACTAGAACATTTCTTTCTGGGTGACACAATTCAGTGCACAACACCTAACATGCTGAGCATTTTCCCATCGAGTACTTCTCACAGGTTTCCTTGTTCGTTTACCTGTCAATCTCCAGGCTGTGAATTTATTCAGGGTAGGAACTAGCATAGCATCTGGCATTTGGTAGGTGCCCCAATTCCGATGTGCAATTGTTTCATTTATTTGTTTTGAAATGTCATATCAGTTTTTCACTGTGACTCTTGTGTTGTTTTTTTTTCCAATAAATAAGTTCTTCACCACAGACTCCTAGATGAAACCTGGAAGACCTGCCTTTCCCAACCCGAACATCCAGGGCAAGGACACTTTCTCTAACACTGGAGGTCATCCCACATCTGCCTGACATCATGGCCTAAAGCTCCCACATTATACCCCTCCCAGAGGGACTGTCAACTTTTTATTGACTTACTTTGGTCTTTTGATTAAAGTAGTTTGAGGAATAGGTAACCTAAGGGTTTTGTTCCCCTGGCAGCAGTGACTGTGGACTTTTCCCTGGGTCTGAAAATGTGTAAAATTGTGAAATAAGTAAAATATATCTTGGGTAGTCATTGATTTCTCCTTTTAGATTTCTTCATGTGCTTTTTCTTCTTCCAAGGTCTTCAGTGCCCTAAGTTATTCCCATTTAGCTTACTTCTACTTACTCAGAGCTTGGGGTTTATATTTTCATCTTCTTATATAAATATCTGCTGGACCTTTATTCCCTTGGGAAAATTCAGGATAGGATAACTAAGTGGTTGATGATTTAATTATCTGCCCGTGTACTCTTCACATCTTAGATTTTTCTACCTTAAACCAAAGATATAAACTTGCAATGATAGAATTTCAGACATCAGAAATAGATTTATAGGGAATTTTCAGGTATTGGGGCTGGGGTTATACTTCTCAGCATCCTTACTAAACATGTCATTTGGGTTTCCATCTTTTCTACTTTAGCATTGGGCTAGAAATGATTTGTTACACAGCAGAAACCATCTGTAATTCAGATCTGTAATTCACTAATAGAGTGAGCTCAGGTATAATGTAAACTGATGGCCATTTGCAAGGAATCTAATCTGGTGGGAGAAGCATGACAGAAAAGTGTTTGGGGAGTAATGAAGACAGAAAGGTCATTGGATAGATGCTTCCTGGTTGTCAGAGGATCCTTGCAGGGTACAGCTTTTGGACTGAGCAGTGATATTGAACTTGCAGACAAAAAATGAGCTACATACACTCAAGAAGTTATTAAAGAACTTGGAGGATTTTCTGCATTATCTATCTGTTGATTGAGACAATAAAACTCATCCTCAGGATTCTTTTTGAATTTTGCTTTTATCAGATGTTTACAGTCTGTCTGTTGGTTTCTCAAGGATCCTTCCCCATAGCTGTTGTGATTTCCTACACTGAGAGAAGCTCTGGCAGAGCTTCACCGCCACCTCTTCTGACTGCCAAGACCCTTAGGGCTCAGATACATCCTGTAGTCTCTTCCTTGGAATGATGGAGGGAGAGGTTTCATAGAATCCTCTGGCCAGGTTTTGACAGCAAGGCATTCCTGGACTTTCGTTTCAGCTTGAAATATACCACAAATTAATTAGACTGATACAGGAAATTAAGATAGCTACTTAGATTGTGTGCCTTTCCACTGAAAATTTTCTTTAAGTTGCCAGATCTATGCCTGGTATAGTAGCATGTTAATGATTCATGTTCTTTAAAAGAAAAAAAAAATCTTTCCTTTGAATGGAATTCAGAGCAAAAGAAAAGGGTTGGACTGATTATCGATAATTCTGTAGCCTCATATACTACTCCCTATAATAGCACACCATTTAACATAACACACGTCTCCAGGAATTCATTGCCAAACACTCTGTACACTCCCATGGTTCTAATGCTAATGATTTTTTGGTGTCTACTCTCAGATGGTCTTGTAGCAAAGAAATAGTCCAGTGTAGTTTCTTCTTTGGGAAGAAACAAACAGTCTGTGCAAACAGGGGTAACTTGCAATCAGAGTCACATAGCAAAGGAGACAATGATAATATAGTAAGACATTCTTGGTCTTTGGCATTCTCTGCTGGTGATAAGATTCTTTAGCATTACCATGTTTGTGTTTATAGATACAATCATGGTTTGGTCTCTTCTTCCAATAAGAAATACCAGTGATGTTTCTGGTTTTAGTCCAACGGCAGAGATAGATCTCCTGGGTTTCTCACCTTAATTTCTTTTTGATGTGCAGGCTTCATGTTTGGTCAAGCTGGTTGCCTGATCTCCTAACTTTAGATGTCAACTTGGGAATGTACTTGGCCTGACTTTGCTAATTCCTACCATTGTGGCTCATTGAAGGACCCTGATCTCATTCCTCTAACAGGTGAGTGGCCTTTATTTGGACACTAAGTTTTTCTAGTCTCCCTTAGAATTCTAATCTCTCTCAGTTGGAGAAGAGTATTAATGTGAATGGTTTTTAATAAGCATTCTTGAATTGTACTTACATACAATAAAGCACACTTGTTTTTCCCCCCATTGGATTTTTAAAACCAGTTTTTCCAAACAAAACAAAAGTTTGTTTTTGAAGGGATCAGTGGTAGAGATGACTTGCAATTAAACATTTAAAAAAATATTGTAAGGTTAGCAAAGCAGATCGGTGTTATCTTATAGAGACAGTCTGATGATGAGTTTTGAAAAATATATTCACTCATGTAACTGTCACCCAGAACTGATATTGAACATTTTCCTTTTCCCAAGAAAATTAACTTCATGCTCCTTCACAGTTTCCTATCTCCTGTTCCAAGCAATTTTTGATCTGACTTTTATATTGTAGATTAGTCTTTCTTAATTTAAAGTTTCATATAAATGGAATCATATAGTATGTTCTCTTTTGTGCCCTATTCCTTTCACTTAGCATATCCATCCTTGTTGTGTGAGTCAGTAGTATGCTCACTTTAAAGTACTGAGTAGTATTTCATTGTATGGATACATAATTATCATTTTATCCAATTAACCCATTGATGGACAGTTGGTTTGTGTCTAGTTTAGGGCCATTAAGAAAAAAGCTGATAATATTCAGGTATGAAACTTTTAATGGCCTTATGTTTTAACTTACTGTATTTTGGATAATAACCCAGGAATAGAACTGTTGGGTCAAAAAGGAGGTATATGTTTCAAGTTCATAAGAAACTGATTTTCTGTTTTGCAAAGTGGCTCTACACTTCTACCAGCAATGTATGAGAGTTCCAGTTGCTTCACATCTTTGCAACATTTGGTATTGTCAGTCTTTTTAAGTTTAGCCATTTTAGCAGGTGTGTGGCAGTATTTCATTATGGCTTTAATTTGAATTTCCATGGTGTCTAAAGATGATAAGCCACCTTTCATGGGCTTAGTGGCTATTAATACAGACTCTTTTATAAAGCCTTTTGTAAACTTCTTGGGCAAGAAATGACTGAATGTTTTATACTTTTTTCTCTCTCACTCTAAGGACTATTTCAGCCTACTCTATTGAATGAGTTACTCATTCTCTTTCATTATTTGAACATGTGTTTGAACACATATAATATAACATATATATGTGTGCTTCTCTTTTCCTATCAAAAATCCTACTGCCATGGCAGTAAAATAATTTCAACAAAAGTTTAAATCCGTGACATAAAAACAACAGGAAAGGAGAAAACAAAGGACAATTATTTTCAAAAATTAGATAATGGGAAGGGGATAACAATTTTGGTAAATTTGACTCTACAGACTGCAGGGAGCTAATCCCCGTGGGTTTGTAAATAGAAATGCTAATTAAAAATAAGCTGGTTTGTGCTAATGAAACAAAGTAAAACTCAGACATTCAGTACCAATGAAGCCAGAAATGAAGGATAGGGTATAAAAAACTAAATATGGCTTCCCACATCTGTCACCAAGTTTCTATTCTTCTACCTCCCCAACAGAGAGTACCAAGAGCTGCCCGAGTTACGGTTAGTCCCATATAGAATACATGGGACCAAGGGAAGGTTCATATATTGAACAATGACCCATGACTAGAATGCTGGAAGCCAAGTAAAGTATCTGCATGCCAACCCCCTCTACCATCCTGAGGAAAGACATTAGATGATTCATCCTTGGAAAAATAAACAGCTGTATAGAAAGATCGAGATATACTGATACTTGGGGGTTTTCCTAACAAAATGATGAAGCTCCTCCCAATAATTCTACAGAGAAGCCCATCCTCTGGTAAGCTTTGTGCAAACATACAGGAATTGTTAGTCAAGGACCTCCAGGCATTCGATGCAAGACTCCAATATGAAAGACAGGGGAAGGATAGTGAGAGGGAGAGAGAGGTGAAGTAATAGGGAGAAACAGAAACGTCGCAGGGAGCAGGAGAAAATCTCAAAAGCTGGAATTAACATCACTAGGGAAATGAGAAACAATATTCCTCCCACATAAAAAGAGTAGGACCACATAAATATCGGAGAACCCAAAGAAGTTCTTGGAAAGTTTTGTATGTGTGTGTGTGTGTTGTGTGTGTTCGGAGACACAATCAAGTTATTTGGAAATAGTTTGACCCTTTAGGGTCACACTTTTAAGCTTTGTTAGGTAAGGACAGAGCAGCATTTAATCTAGGGCCAAACTTTGCCACCTGAGTACTCAAGGAATTTTTCCTGGCTCTAGTGAACTCCAAAGGATTTTCCTTCTAATTCTGTAAGTGTTTCTTTCCTCAAGTAAGGGCAGTTTTTAAGGTTATGCACTGATCAGTGTGAAGCTGTAGACTGGAGATCTCTGGAGTTTTCTCTCTCTCTGTGTGCAGTTCTCCCCTCTCCAGAACTTTTCCCTGCAAACTCTAGATGCCTCCTCTCAGTTCTGTTTCCCAATTCCCCTTGCCCTGGGTCCCCCTCCCTGAACCCTACCTTTGAAATCCCTGCAGGCAGTAAGCTGGGTCAATTACCAGGCCTACTCCACTTGGGTCCCCTTCATTCAGGAATCACTGGCCTCCATTGCTTAATGTCCAATGTCTTTAAAACAATTTATTCCTATATCTGTCCCATGTTCAAAGAAAATTGTAAAATGGCTGAGTAAGCATTAGACTGTAAATCTAAAGATAAAGGTGAAGTCCTTTTTTTCTTTGGACAAGAGGGTAATCTGGTCCCATTTTTCTCCATTTTGTCCAGAAGCAGAAATCACACATGAAAAACTTTGATAAAAATTAAAGTTACATAAAATATCATGATCTTGATGATGGCAGCAGAGTAAGGCATTCCAAGACTCAGCTCATCCTACAGGGCAGTTAGTAATCACCCAGAGCTATCTAGAGCACTTGTTTGGGGGATCCAGGAGACCAAAAGAGCATCCTGCAACATCCTTGAAAGAATGGAAGGAGGAGACTGCCTATCTGCAGAGAAGATTGCTGAGTAGAGGACTCCACGCCCTGAGGCTGGTGCCCATCCTTCACTGGAGGTGCAAGCCGTCTCAGGAACTATTCCGTGGCTGGAGTTGGAATCTCCATTTCTAAAAAAAACAGGGGATGGTTGGGCACTGATTTCAGCTACTGACTAGTAAATTCGGCTGGCTGAAGTATAATCCAAAGAAGAAGCTGGGTGGACTACACCAGCCTTTCTGGGCAACTGTAGGTGCTTTTGGCTGATACAAACTGGATAGTCGGGCAGCTGCTCTCTATCCCTGCCCCACAATAGGTTAGGAGGGGAGCTATGTTTCCTCAACCTCTCTGGGAAACTGGAGGTGCTTTTGGCCTGCACAGACTGGTTTGCTGAGCACCTTTGATTCCATCCCTGCTCTCTCCACCGCCCTCCCCATAGAGGGAGGGGAGCTAGTGTTTCTTCAGCTTCTCTGGGCAACTGCCAGTGCTTTCAGCCTGCACAGACTGGGTAATCGGACACCTGTATCTCCATCCCTGCCCCCTCCCCATAAGGTAGGAGGAGGCTGGTGTTTCTTCAGCCTCTTTGGGCAACTGAAAGTGCTTTTGGCCTGCACAAAATAGACTCTTGGGTGCCTGCAGCTCCACCCCCACCCCTGAAAGGACAAGAAGGGGGCATGTTTCCCTAGCCTCTCTGTAAAACTGCAGGTGCTTTCAGCCCACATGGACTGGTTTTTTGAACACCTTTGATTGCATTCCTACCCCCATCTCCCATAGGATAGGAGGGGGCTGGTGTTTCCTCAGCCTTTCCAGAAAATAGCAAACCATTTTAGCCTACACAGATGAATTGTTGGGTGCCTGTGGTTCCACCCCCACCTTTTAAAGGGCAGAAGGGACAGTACTTCCTCAGCCTCTCAGGACAACTGCATGCATTTTTGGGCCACAGGGATTAGATTCTTGGGCACTCTGAAGGGTCCATCCCCACCCCTGGCAGGGGTGTAGGTGGGCTGGTGCTACATCAGTCTACCTGAGCAACTGCAGTCAGTTTGGACCCACAGGGCAGGGGAGGAAGGGACATGAAGCTTCATCAGTCTCTCCAGGCAACTAGAAAAAGGGCAAACCCCACCCCCCCCCAAACTAAAGAGAGAAACTGCACCCAGAATAATACATCCAGTAAGCCAGATGCCAAGACACCAACAAAAAATTATAATCCACACCAAGAAACAAGAAAATATGGCCTGGTGAAAGGAACAAGATAAGCCTCCAGATGACATTAAGTAATTGAGACAACTAATCATAGATGTTCAGTCAAATCTCCTTGATAAATTCAATGAGATGGCTGAAGAGATTAAGGATATTAAGATGTGGCTTGACCAGTTGGGTGCCTGCCTACCACATGGGAGGTTCCGGGTTTGGGTCCCAGTGCCTCCTAAAAAAAGACAAGCAGATGCTGCTCTCACTGCAACAAGTAGATGCCACAATCCATCAGATGCTGGAGCCCGTGGGGAGCAGCTGTGGCTCAGGCCATTGAGCACTCACCTCTCATGTGGGAGGTCCTGGGTTCAATTCCCAGTGCCTCCTGGAGAAGTTCAGCAAACAATGTGCAGACAGAAGGGAGAACCATCTGGGGTAGGGGAGGTAAATAAAGAAAAATAAAAAGTAAATAAATAAATCTTAAAAATAAATAAGTAAAAGCAACATGCTATAATAGGCATTTAGTAAGAAAACTATAAAATGTTAAAAAAAAAAAAAAGACACATAGTAATCAGAATGTCAAATGCTAAAGAGAGAACCTGAAAGCTCAAGAGAAAAGCAATGCATAATAAGCCTACAAGGGATACCCAATAAGATTAAGTGCCAATTTCTTATCAGAAACCATGGAGGCAAGAAGGCAAAGGTATGATATATTTAAGATACTGCAAGAGAAAAAATGCCAACCAAGAATCTAATATCTGGCAAGATTATATTTCAAAAATGAGGGCAAGTTTGGAATATTCACAGAAAAACAGAAACTGAGAGAGCTTGTAATCAAGAGACTGGATTTGTAGGAAATACTAAAAGGAGTGTAACAGTATGAAAAGAAAAGACAGGAGAGAGAGGCTTGGAAGAGAGTCTAAAAATGAAGAGTATATCAGCAAAAGCAATTAAAAGTGTAAAAAGAGTGGTGAAAAGAAAATATGACAGATAAAACCCAAAGGTCAAGTAGGGAAGTAAGAATTGCCTTAACAGTAATAACATTGAATGTTAATGGATTAAACTCCCCAATCAAAAGACACAGAACGATTGAAAGGTTAAGAAAATGTGAGCCATCTATATGTGGTCTACAAGAGAGTCACCTTATATCCAAGGATACCAATAGATTGAAAGTGAAAGGTTAGAAAATGATATTCCACACATGCAGTAACAACAACAACAACAAAAAACAAAAACAAAAACAAAAGCTGGAGTAGCTATACTTATATCAGATGAAATAGACTTTAAAAGCAAAATTGTTATTAGAGACAATGAAGGGCATTATATATTAATAAAAGGGGAAATTCACCAGGAAGAAATAAAAATCATAAGTGCACCCAACCAGGATGCCCTAAATTGCAGGAAGCAAACACTGGCAAAACCGAAGGGAGAAATAGATGTCTCTACAATAATAGTTGAAGACTTCAATACATTACTTTCAGCATTGGATAGAACATCTGGGCAGAAGATCAATAAAGAAACAGAGAGAGAGAATAATATGATTAATGGATTAAACCTAATAGGCAAATACAGAACATTGACCCCAAAACAGCAGGATATACATTCTTCTCAAGACCTCATGGGTCTTTCTCCAGGATAGACTATATGTTGGGTCACAAAGCAGATCTCAATAAATTCAACAAGATTGAAATTATACAAAGCACTTTCTCTGATCATAAGGTAATAAAGTTGGAAATCAACAAGAGGTGAAAAAAAGGAAAATTCACAAATATATGGAGATTAAACAACACACTCTTAAATAATCAGTGGGTCAAAGAAGAAATTGTAAGAGAAATCAGTAAATATCTCGAGATGAATGAAAACAAGAACACATATCCAAACCTATGGGGTGCAGCAAAGGCAGTGCTGAAAGCGAAGTTTATAACCCTCAATGCTTACATTAAAAAAGAAGAAAGAGCTAAAATCAGTGACTACACTGCTGGAGGAACTAGAAAAAAAACAGCAAACTATTCCCAAAGCAAGTAAAAGGAATGAAATAACAAAGATCAGAACAAAAATAAATGAAATTGAAAATGAAGAACAATAGAGGGAATTAACAAAACCAAAAGTTAGAGTTGGTTCTTTGAGAAGATTAACAAAATTGGCAATCCTTTAGCTAGACTGACAAAGAAAAAAAGAGAGAAGATGCAAATAAATGAAATAAAAAATGAAAATGGGGACATTCTTATTTCTGGGGACAGAAATAAGAGATCATAAGAGGATACTATGAATAATTGTATGCCAACAAACCAGACAATGTAGACAAAATGGAAAAACTCCTAGGAACATATGAACAACCTACACTGACCCTAGAAGAAATAGAAAACCTCAACAAACCAATCACAAAAGATTGAAACAGTCGTCAAACAACTCCCCAAAATGAAAAGCCTAGGACCTGATGGTTTCATAGCTGAATTCTACCAAGCATTCAAAGATTTTATACCAATCTTACTCAAACCCTTCCAAAAAACTGAACCTGAAGGAACACTTCCAAACTTATTCTATGAAGACAATATCACCCTAATACTCAAGCCAGATAAAGATATTACAAAAAAAGAAAATTACAGACCCATTTCTCTAATGAATACAGATGTAAAAATCCTCTACAAAATACTTGCTAATTGAATCCAACAATACATTAAAAGAATTATTCATCATGATCAAGTGGGGTTTATACTAGTCATGCAAGGGTGGTTCAACACAAGAAAATCAATCAGGGTAACATACCACATTAATAAATCAAAGAAGAAAATCACATGATTCTGTTGATTGAAGCAGAAAAGGCATTTGACAATGCTACAAAAGACATAAATTGAAGGAAAGTTTCTCAACATGATAAAGGCCATATATGAAAAACCCACAGTTAACATTGTATTCAATGGTGAAAGACTGAAAGCTTTCCCTTTGAGATCAGAAACAAGACAAGGTTGCCCACTGTCACCACTATTGTTCAACATATTGCTAGAGGTTCTAGCTAGAGCAATCAGGCAAGAAAAAGAAATAAAAAGCATCCAAATCAGAAAAGAAGAAGTAAATCTTTCACTGTTCACAGATCCTATGATCTTACACCTAGAAATACCAAAATATCTACAACAAAGCTGCTAGAGCTAGTAAATGAGTTCAACAAAGTGGCAGGATACAAGATTAATATGCAAAAATCAGTGGTGTTTCTGTACACTAGTAATGTACAATCTGAGGAGGAAGCCAGGGAAAAAATTCCATTTACAATAGTGGCTAAAAGAATCAAATATTTAGGAATAAACCTATGCCAGGACATAAACATTTTTATTCAGAAAACCACAAAACATTGCTAAAAGAAATTTTAAAAAGACCTCAATTAATTGGAAGAACATTCCATGCTAATGGTTGGAAGACTAAATATAGGTAAGATGACAATTCTACTCATATTGATATAAAGATTCAATGCAATTCCAATAAAAATTCCACCTGCATTTTTTAAAGAAGTGGAAAACACAATTATCAAGTTTATTTGGAAGGGTAAGGGGCCTGAATATCTAGAAGCATCTCAAAAAGGAAAAGAGAAGTTGGAGGACTCGCATTTCCAGATTTTAAATCATATTAGCTAGCTACAGTGGTAAAAACAGCATGGTACTGGCATAAAGATAGACACATAGACCACTGGAACTGAACTGATGGTTCAGAAACAGACGCTCACATCTATGTTCAAGTGATTTTTGACAAGGCTGTCAAACTTACCCAGCTGGGGAAGAACAGTCTTTTCAACAAGTGGTGCTGGGAAAACTGGATATCCATAACCAAAAGAAAGAAAGAGGACCCCTGTCTCACACCTTATACAAAAATTACTCAAAATGGATCAAGGATCTAAATTAAAAAGCTGGAACCATAAAGCTCCTAGAAGAAAATATAGGGAAACCCCTTCAAGACCTGGTGGTGGATTCTTAAACCTTGCCCAGAAACCATGAGCAATGAAGAAAAACATGGATAAATGGGACCTCCTCAAACTTAAACACTTTTGTGATTCAAATGCTGAAGTCTCCATGGTTTTGATCATTCTCTCCCAATGCATTTAGCTAGAGAATACTGTTCTATTTATTATTTATAGTTTGCTATGTTGTGCTTCTTTAAGTCAATCATGCAATGGGGATAAACGATAGGATGCAGGTTCACTCCTTAGATGTCTACCTGAATTCCCTTCAGGGAAGATATTTAACCTCTCTGATCCTTAGATTCTTCCTCTGTAAAATGCAGTGGGTAATGTCTACTTTGCTTTGCTTTATGAGGATTAAATAAGATATTTATAAGAAAACTAGCACAGAGACCCAATCATAATAATTTTCAGAGAATATTAATTTCTTGTAACCACATCAGTAAAGATGGTACAGTGATCGGCCTTGTTGTCAGAACCTACACGGTTTAAATAATTTCCTAGTCAATAGAGCTGGCTCCTGAAGCACATTATATTTTAGTACTCCATTTTCTGCTAGCAATCCATGAATACAACTTGGCATACAAAGAGGGCAGGGCTGCAGTCAAGAGAGTAATCTGCAGCAGTGATGCCTGGAGTGATTTGCCTGTCTGAGCGTCTCTGATCCTGACCAGAGTGGAGGAAGTGTTCTGTCTTCTGCATCTCAAGAGGAAGGCAGCAGTGGGAGACACACATCCATGGAAGATGACCTGCTGCTTTAGCAGCTAATTAATGAGAGGGGTTATGCCTGCCATTTGGAAAGTTCCTAAGCATGCAATGCTGAAGTGAGAAGCTGAATAACATCCTTACACTATCTGTCACATCGTTTATGTTCTCTTCTCTTGGCCTGGCCTCAGAACACTGCATAAATCTACAGCTGCAGAGACTGAAATCTCATATAAAATTGAAGGATTTATTTTGAGGTATTGAAAGGTTTATAGCTGAAAAAGTTAAAATTCGCCGAATCGGCATTTGGAGGACTCTCCTTTATGCCTCACCCCTCTTGGCTCCCCAGTTCTGCTCTCTGAATTGCTGTCTCCACAGGGAGACAGGGAAGCCAAAGGGAGACTGAAGTGGATGGAATTGCCCAGACTTTACCTGCTCTTGGCCTTTGTGGATTCATATTTCAACCTGAGTAGTCCTTGAAAGCTGTCATCCTGGCACTAAGACCCATACACAAGTAAAGTAAAACAATAATTCAATTCTGCTCGGGTGCCCAATGCATTTGGTCTCCAGAAACTATTCATCGTTTGTGAATAGTTTTCACAAACTATTTTAGAGTGCCTTCCTAAGTTTTCAGTGCTGGTTCCCTGCTCTCTGCTGCTTTGACGGGACTCAGTCAGAAGCTGCCTTAGGTCTCTAGTTCATGCACGAAATAAAAATCTGAGTGACGACTCCTGCGTGTAATCCAGTGTTCAGCATTTCCTCCGTTCGATTCCTTAGATCCTTCCTAAACCGCCTAGATTTCTGGTTTGTGGTCTCCTCATTGAATGAGCTAACAGGAATAGCTCCCCAAATCTTAGACTGGTAGCAAATGCACTGGGTATCTAAGGTTAAAAAGACAAACAAACAAAACTAAAGCTGAATGTATACACGAAATGCTGTTAAGGCAGAGGGTTAGAAGGCAGTGGGAGGTCGGAGAGCATACTGTTAAAGCCAATAAGTAGATATCAGAAGTTCGCAGATCTGGGGCAGCTTCGTTGACTTGTTTCACCATCTTGGGCAAAAAATACTGTCCTCAGTCATTTCATTCACAATGGGCAAAATATCAAACCTGGAACTTTGTCATGGCACATCTCTCATTTATCTTCCAGGGATTTTGTGGGAAATCAGATGAGTTAATACATAACAGCCTTGAAAATCATAAAGCATTCTAAAAATATCAGCCATAATAAGTAGTGGGATGCCAGTTCAATTGGTTGGCTACCACTTTTCTCACCCTTGTGCCCACTGCACATCAGTGGCTAGTCCCTCTTCCTTTTCTCCAGCCCTCTGCTAACCGTGAGATATAAGAAAGTGGCCTGATACAAAGGGTATTTGAGCTCCATGGCTAGAACTGTCTTTCGTATATATTTCTGCTGCAATTATAGCACTTCTCAGGGTCCCATATCCACTGAAATAATTCCAGAAGTGTGTTTGTGTTGGATCAGCCCTGACCCCAGAGTGCAGTAGTAGCAGGCCGTGACAAATGGAAAAGTTCTTTAATCTGCAAATGAAAAGTCTAAAACCGGCCCCTGTCTGCCCTCCTGCTCTGGTGGTCTCTTCTGGGAATGGGCCCACTTTTTAGTTGACATGCAACTCTTTGGGCTCCTCTACCCGGTGAACAAGCAGCTGAACTCTGCAGTGGCTTGGAAGTTGGGTCACTCATAGCGTCTTGTAGGCACGCATGTCTGCGTTCCGCCAGGGCTTGGTGCTTTCTGAAATATCCCTTATCCTGTGAAAAGCAAAGTCCTTTTTACTTCTCTCTGCCTAATACCAGTTCCAACAGCTTAACTGTTTCCCTTTTCATTTGCTCTTTGCAATCTTGTCTCTGTTTAATCCATTAAGACAACTTTGAATGTTCCCAGCTCATATATTTGTAAAGGAAGGGGGGCGATGGGGCAGGGAAAGCAGAGAAAAGACTTTGAAAAGTGGTATCTAAATTGTAGCCAAATGTACTCAGAACTGTCCTAGGTTAAATTACAAATAATTTTCTTTCAAATATCACAAACACTCCCTCTAACTTAACTCTACAAATTGGACGGAGGGGTTCCATGGCTCTGGGAACATGATTGATGCTCTCTCTCTTCCTCTTTCTCTCTCTCTCTCCCCTCTCTATTTCCTTCCAGAAATGCTCTTCTGGTTGTTTTTAGCCACATTGCGCTGTAGCTAGCTTTCCACGCTGGGGCCTCGTGAATAATTTGTCTGTCTGTCGAGAGAGCCCTTTTGGAAGTCCAGCTCTAGCCTCACCAAGCTGGGAGATGGGAGGCGGAGGAAGGAGGGCCGGCTGCTTTAAATCAATCAGTTGACACTAATCTAATGTCTAATTAGCTCTGGGTGGGCGTGTGCTTTGATTATAGGAAGTGCCTCAGGCAGTGGCTGGCATTTGAAGGGCTGCTCCACACATATCAGTCATCCTTTGACAAGGAGATCTGGAAGGGGCGGGGGAGAAGGGGGACATTGCTCTCTGTCCTCAGTTGATTATCTGTTTTCTTTTGAATTCAGTGGTCCAAACCAGTGCTTTGGAACTTAGGCACTTAGCAATGAGCGCCTGACCACAGAGGTAGACAAACTCTCTTAAGTCAGCTAAAACTGGAGGTTGTATCAAATAATTACTTCCTGTGTCAAAAAAAATAGCTAATCATATCTAATATGTGTGTGCGTTTAATCTAAAGTAAAGGCATAAATTCTACTTTTCAATATTCAGCCAGACACCAAAGGGAAAAATTCACTATTATGGAGTTGTCCTGCTTACAGCTTACATGAAATGATAGGTAATTGAAAAAACGAAACAAGATCTTTAATTAAAATAAGAAATCGTTTTTATGGAAAATGGCATGACTGTAATTCTTTTCTGACTGTCTTTTTTTTGCCTTTCTGTACTTAAATTTGATCTTTTGGGGGGATAAGTGATGGGGACATTTTCCTAGAAGTGCCCTTGACATATTTAAATGATGCTGCTACTGTTACTCTTTCTAATAAAAAGATAGGTGAGTCATTCTCATTTGCTTTTCTAAGATCTGCTTTTCTAAAACTGTGACCCAATGCTAAAGTTGCAGGATGATGATTAGATCAAAATTAGCAAGGTAATCTGGGTGTCTTTCGGCTTGTAAAATGGAGAAAAACAAATTTAACTGAGGGATCAATTTCACTCTCATGCTTATGGATCATGAGATTGAAAGGAGTTAATTTTTAAAATGCCATTTTAAAAAATATCAGATCTATTTGATTTCCTTTTATGTGTGTGTGTTTTTTTTACCCTAATGATTCCAAGCTGTTGAATATGTTGGATAAAGGGAGGTAGAATGATAGCAAAAGGTGATGCTTAAAAAGATTGGTTTGCAAAGCCTGGTACAGAATATAATCTGAGGCTCTGCAGACAAAGTATTTGGCTTAAATTCTGGCCAGACTCCTTCTTTCTGGGTATTCAGCCTCAGTGAATCTCACCTGTTAAATGGAAATCATGAATATGCCTACTTCACAGGGGTATTATGGAAATCAGATAGTATGATGCAGCCAGTGTTTAGTTTATGATAAGCACTCAATAAAATGTTAACTGTTATTGTGGATGTAGACAAGTGAGTATTTTCTCAATAACCCTGGCAAAGTTTAGAAATTCACAAAAGGTGAGTGTCTCTTTGGAGGCAAAGACTGGAATTGAAAGGTTTCTCATAAAGTTTTATGTGAGGGGCAAGCACTGGACCCAGATACAGGTATTGCGAGATCAGAGGAGCATTGCATTATTAGCTGTAAAAGAAAATGCTTGTTAAGATTATTGAATCTTATGAAGAAATTGAATCTAAGAATCTTTATGAAAGAAATTCTAGTTTGCCTACTTTATTCATTGGAATACTATCTTTGCAAACTTCAAGAAATGCTCTTTCTTCTCTCTTTTCTCTCTCTTAAATGAAGAAAGAGTAAAGGAAAAGATGAGATAATGTAAATATTTTGAGGTACTCGCTCACTCTGTCACCCTTTAGAATATAGTGTTTACATGTTTTGACCAAAATTTGAAATGAACATGAAAAATAAATGAGTAAATTGTAAATTTTTCTTTTCTATTGTTTCACTTTATCTACATTAATATACTCTAGAATTTTTATAAATGTTAATGTGAAAACAAGTATTTTATTATAAAATTATTTTTGTAAACTTTACTTTCTCAAAAAACTGGCAAAACAATATCATGAAAGTAATCAGTCCTGATTTATTTCCTGAAAGCATTTTGTTAGTACCTGTTTTCTCATCAGTTGATTAGAAGTTGAGTAAGGAAGTTGTCAGAAACATAAACCCAGGTTATGCATTTCCAGGTTCCTTATTGGAAGGCTTCATTACTCCAAATGAATTTGGAACAAAACATGTAAAGTTCATAAAAAACAAATCATAATTTACAGAGGCATGTGGTTGCATACTTTCAAATTACTTGTAACTTTGGGTTCTTGGAGATTGCCAATAGGAGGTCCTTCCCTCTTATCTACTTTAAGTAACAAGAGAATAGATAATAATGATGTGTAATTAGCATATTTTATGTTGGATATTTTAAGGTTTTTAATTCCTGTTTTTGCATCTTTATTTAGTAAATTCTTTTATTATTCTTTCCA
>JAQZBX010012248.1:0-41495 GCA_029593785.1 Cabassous unicinctus | reverse complement strand
AAATCCTACCCTACAGCTCAATGGACTCATCCAAGTAACCTGGTGAGGAGACGACGATGGGCAACAGACATCCCAGGGAATGGAGAGGACCTGCAGCTGAAGGCAGGATAATCCTATCCACTATATCCATGGAATATAAGCCCTCTCTCACTTGGAGGTGGAGTGGACATCACCTTCCAAGTCCCCTCAGGATGGGGAGGAGCTGTGGACTAGAGTGGACTTGGTGGTGTTCTGTTGTAGACCTATTGTGATTCAAGTGATGGAAGAAATTGTAACAGTGAGGTGGAGCCGGTGGCCACTGGACATTTTTGGGGCAGGGTGGGGAGGGGCAGTTGAAATGCTCGGGCTTTTTTTGGACTTTGGGGGTTGTCCTGAGTGGTGAAGCAGCGACGAATGTAGGCCATTTTCCATCAGAATATACCTTGCAGAACTGGGTGGGAGAGAGTGTGGCCTGTGATGTGAACTGTGGTCTATGCTCGGTGGCAAGGCCCCAGGATGTGTATGTCCATTGCGGTTGTAGTACCACGTGGATGGGGAATGGTTGTGTGGGGGGTTTTTGGGGGTGTGGGCGGTGGGGAGCATGGGAATCCCTGTAGTTTCTGAGTAATATTTGGGTAATCTAGGCACCTTTATAAAATGTATACATATATATATAACAAATAACATTTATCTAAACAAATGCACATATATGCATATGTATTATATATCATTTTACAAATAAAAAACAAGAAAAAAAAGAAATATAAATTGATTTTTGTTTACATTTTATATAAATGGAATCATACAATATCTTTTTCATTTTTATTTTGTACATATAATGATTGAAATATAAACAATTAAAAAATAAGAAAACACGCTTTCACCTAAAAAAAAAAAATAACATATTGATAACAGACTGAAATGTGAAACTTAAACTTTAAAAGTTTCATAAGAAAACTTATGAAAAAAAGTCATGTTTTTGACTAGACAATGGTTTCTTAGCTATGGCAGCAAAACCACGGTTTCTAAATAAAAAGGATAGGACTTCATAAAAATGAAGAACTTCAGTTTTTCAAAAGACACCATAGAGAGAATTAGAAAATAAGCCACAGACTCAGAGATAAGTTTGGAAAATCATATATCTGTTAAATGACATATCCAAAATATGGTGAGAGCTCACAGAACTCAAAAATATCAAAATTATAGGTAAAATGCTCAAACACTTTAATAAAAGGACAATGCATTGATGTCAAATAAGCACCTAAGAAAGATGCACAAAACCTTTAGTCTTTAGGAAAATGCATATTAAAACCACAATACGTCAGTCAACTCCTTGGTATATTAAGAAGACTCAATATACCAAGTGCTGACCAGGATGTGAAGGAACTGGAACCCTCACACAATGCTGGTGGGAATGTAAAATGTTACATCCACTTTGAGAAAAAAATTGCAGTTTCTTACAAACTAAATAAACCCCCATAATATGGCCGAACAATACAGAGAGAAACAGTTACCTATGGGTCTGGTCAGCAGAAACCACAGATTTTCTGTCACCACATGGAAAGTCAAGCAGGGCCCCAAAAGTGAGCCAACAGGGAGCCCAAACTGGAAACTAAAACCCAAAATTTTACTTGATTGGCAACACCCTACCATACTTAAATGATTTTGTTCAAGAAAACAAGCAGAAAGGGGTAGACTATGGTGAGAATAATATGGGGTCTGCCCTATCTTCCTAGAAAAAATAGAGACTCGGAGACCATTCTCTATTGACATTTAAAAAGCAAGGAAACAGGCCTGTCCAGAGGTAGCTGATAGCCAAGGCAGATGCCCCCAGCAAACAATTCATAAGGTCAGCATTTTACTTAAAATGATGGAGATGATGCAATAGGGAGAGCATTTCTTTGATCTTTCAGATAGAAGAAATCCAGAGTGCATCTGCAGCCCTGGGGAGTCCCCTTCGACTCAGAGTCATGGAAGACTATTTTTATTGGGAAACCCCTCTCTGCAAGTTACCAGACAGCCTTGCTCAACCAAGGATCCTACAAACAGTAAGGCTACAGACCAAGAGATCTACTGGCAAGACATGAGAGGGTCTCATATTAGTCACAGATCAGGCCAAGGTAGCCACCTTACAGAGGGCCACACAGCCCTTTCCCTGAAGATTCCCCTTTCTTCCTCCTGCATATTAAATGTCCATTCCCCTGCCCCCTGGGGAATTGTGATTAATGGAATAATTCTTATATAACAGCGACACCTAGTGGTAGCCTCTTGTGCTTTTATATTCCCCCATAAGTATTGATGATACCTTAACACCTTGCCTGTAATATACATAAATCCTGATTATAGCATATATAATATTATAACTGGCCACCATCTGCCTTACCCCCAACCTGGCGATTCATGGTCTCTGCACCTTTCTGCAAAGGGAGTTGTTTAGCACTGGGCAGCAGCCATTGGCTGGGCATCTCAGGAATACCCCTCACCATCCTCTTTCCCCAGGCCCCCCCCAGCACTTTCTCAGCCAGGGTCAGGTCCCTAGCAGAGCTATATGGAAGGGCAGTCATGGTCTTTGTCCCATCCCTACATATGTCAGCACCATGGACACCTAGCCTAAAATAGCAATTAAATTACAGCCCTCATAGCATCTAGCACTTAGTAGGTCTCTATAAGCATGTTCAGAGTTGAGGATCCTGTAGGTTTCCATATATGGCCAATAGGTTTTCTGTAGTTATGCTAAGACAATTCAGTGCAGAAAGCATGGGCTTTTCCATAATGAGTGTTCAAACAATTACACATGATCCAGCCACCATCATGCTGATGAGAACATACACCCCCAAGATCAATTGGGACACCCTAGAGAAAGAGAAATGGTTGCTTATGAGGCTTCATTACTGCAAGGAAACCAAACAGGTGCCTGAAAGGGAGTCCAACCTGGAAACTGAGATTGAAAATTTTACTTGATAATACCTAAGGAACATCAAATGACATCAACAATAAAAACTGATGATATTAACTTGAATAAAATTAAAGACATATGTTCAGAGAAAGACACAGTTAGAAAGAAAAGACAAGCCACAGATTTATAAAATATATATGCAAATCTCATATATTAAGAGCTTGTATCCAGGATATAAGAACATTTAGAATTCAGCCATAAGAATAAAAACAATCCAATTAAAAAATGGCTAAATGATTTTAATACTACCTCATTAAAAAAGTTATATCGGTGGGAGATAATATAATAAGAAAAGCTCAACATATTAGTTATGAGGAAATGCAAATTAGAACATAGTGAGATACCACTACACACTAGTTTGAAAAAAAAAATGAGAATACCAAATAGTTGCATGAATGCAGAACAACAGAAACTCATATTTATCACTCATGTGAATGAAAAACAAAACAATGCAGCCACTTGGGAAGATAATGACAGTTTCTTATAACAAATGGTTCTTCAACCCCACTTGTATATATTTACTCAAGTGAACAAAAATTATTTCCACAAAAAATCTTGTACATAAATATTTAAGCAGCTTTGTTCTTGGTCATAAAAATTGGAAAACATAAAAATGCTCATCAACAGGTGGAAAAGAGATCTGAGTGAGAAGAAAAGGCAGACTGGTTGGTAAGACTAAGTGACCCCTTTCATCCCAGAAAAAAGAGAGAGAGGTAATTGACTAGCAACACTAAAGAATCCAAGCCCCTCCTCTATTTACATACAAGAGAAGAGAGATAGACCTCCCCTGAGCTGGCTGATATCCAAGGCAGGTGTCCTCTGACAAAAAATTCATAAGGCCAGGTTTTTACTTAAAAAGATGGAGATGATGCAATGGAGAGAGCATTTCTCTGATCACTGACATAGAAGAGACCCTGAGTATCTCCCCTGCCCAGGGGAGTCCCCTTTGACACAGTCATGGAATTCTTTTTACTGTGAAACCCTCTTCCCAAGTTACCAGGCAGTTTGGCTCAACCAAGTCTCTACCATCAGTAATTCTTAGGCCAGGAGAGCTATCAGCAGGATGAGGAGGGTCTCACATCAGTCACAGATGAGGCCCAGGCAGCCACCATACAGGGGCCCATGCAGCCCCTTTCCTGAAGGGTCCCTGCCTCCTTCTGCTGCATTAAAAGCCCAGTTTCTACCCCTCTGGAATTTGTGACTATAGGAACAATTCTTATCCAACAGCAACACCTGATGGTGGTCTTTTGCTCTTGCTCTCTGCACTATAGTTATTGATGCTTTAACACCTTGTCTGGAATAAACAGAAACCCTGACAACTGTACACACAAAATCACAGATGGGCCCCATCTGTCCTTCCCCATGATCTAGGGATCAGTGGTCTCTGCATCCTCAGGTCAAGGGGGTCATTAGCCCCAGGTAAGGGCCCTTGACCAGCCAAACTGTGGTCTTCCCATGCCATCCTCCTTCCACAGGCCTCCCCAAGACTTTCTCAGCCAGAATCAGATCCCAAAGCAGAGATATAAGGAAGGGCAGTCCCAGGATTAAACCCTCACGCCCAAATATTTCAGCACCATGGACACTTTGTCTAAAATACTCATTGAATTTCAGCCCTGATATTTTCTGCCTTTTAGTAGGTCTTTGTAAGCGTCTTCAGAGTCAAGGCCCTGGTGGATTCCCACTTTTGCAGAAGGGAATTAACCATTGATGAGATGGCACATGGAAGTAGGTGCCCACATGTCCTGTCAAAGGCACCCACCTGAGGAGATAGATGTCCGTCCCTGTGGCATTCAGCTTAGGATCTACTTACCTGTAGAGACCAGGCCTTGCTTAGTTACTCTACAGGAGGCTTCTGAGCTTAGACATAAGGATGTCAGGCAATTTAGCAATGGTTCCTGGAGGTTGCTCTAACCAAGTTCTGTTAGTTTTCTGTGAATAATTCCCTGTAGATGATTTCAGGCTTTGTTCATCACTTAAAATGCAATCCCTAGCCTTTGCTCCTAAGCCCACCAGTAGATTTTTTTTTCTCTTAACTTTCTTTGTACGTTTAATAATTGAAAATATAAACAATTAAAAACTAAAAAGTAAACACAGATGAATAAATATATACATTTTTCCACCACCAGTAGATTTTAATCACTTCTTTCAAATGCAGATATTCTGAAAGTTAGAAGCTTCAGTGTAGATGGAGCTGGGTTATAGCCACAGGCTCCCCTGCACTCAAAGCCTTCTTTGAACTACCCCACCCCTATGTGGCAGGTTAACAATTGCAAGGCCTCTGGGAAACTCCCCAGTCTGGGGCAATCTCATTCCTCAATTTTCCTAGCCCCACTTGAGAATCACTGGCATGGAGGCAGACATTTAGCTTCTAGCCAGATAAAAGTTCTAGATCTTTGTGGACATCCCCTGAAAGGACAGGGCAGAAGGAGGGAGGGCTCTGACAGGGCAAGTTGTCCACAGAGGGAGCCAAGCAGCTGGGGGTAGGAGGGTCATGTGGAGTGGTGAACCAAGTGTATGTCACAGTTGTCTGATCACAATGTCTCCAGTGCCACAGTCAAAGACTGGCCCCGGGTGCCAGAGCTGAGATAAAATGTGGACAGGGGGGTGTGGGTGCAGGGAGGATGCTTCCCAGCTCCTGCTCCACCTTCCTGACTCCACACCACATGTTCCCCAGCTGGGACCCACCCCCTCTCTGAATCTGAGGTCAGGACACACACACCCCTCTCTGCCCTTAGGGCAGCTAAAGAAAAAGCAGAGGAACACCAGGCAGGGCCCCTTTGGGATCAGAAAGGAAATACCACAATTCACATGCTCAGGGACCAGAGGCAGCACTTGAGCAGAATGAGAAGCTATAGAGAATTTAAATGGAGGGTTTTGGAGTTGACCCAGAAGATGTGACCACTAGATGGCAGTGACACACTATCTACTCATAGTTTCCCTGCAGGAAACTTCCAGAGGCCACAGGGAGTAAGGAGTCCCCTGAAGGGGAAGCAGTAGGGGGTCCAGTGCAGTTTGGGGCCTTATAAGAATCCATGTCTAGCCTGTAAACTGAGGGCCTATGTTGTGCCAGATTCCTGGGGTATGTAAATACTAAATGGCTAAAAAATGCTTATTGAGTTAATTTTAAGACAATTTAGATGTGTAATTATTTGAGCTTGGCTGTGCCCCAAAGATCTCAAAATAACTTCATTTCTTCATAAGTATATTCTCAAGAGAATTTTCTGTAACAGGGACAGATAGGCAAGCCAGCTTTGAGACTTTTAAATCTACTATGTCTGAAATGACTCATCAGTATTACCAACAATGCTAAGCCCCTCTCACAAATGCATTTGTCCCTGTCCCTATGTTGGATGAGGGCTTACCAATGTGGAGGGATTCTTTCCAGGGGAAGCCTCCTCCATGGGATGTATCCCCAAGGCCTGGTGCAAAGGATAGCACACCATTTGGAAGGCCTTTCTCATCTTGGTAGGTAGATGTTTGTTTTATCAAGAGACAATTGTAGGCCAAGTAATGCTATTTAAAATGGCTTCCTAATTATTTTTAATGCCAACCAACTTCTCTAAAGTAAACTCTCCTGGGGACTCCTAAATCAGGGCAAAGTCCCACCTGGGTCTCTTTTGACACTCTCTACCCTGGTGTGCACGCCACACCCCTACTTCCTACCTCAGACAGTTGACTAAATAAGGTTGGCTATAGGCCATGGGGCCAGAGATGGTGAAACTAACTGTGGATATATTTACTTAGAGAAACATTCACACAAACAATGATGTGTACATTTTTATATGTCTATACATATTAACTTAAAGGTCCACAAAAGGCTTCTCTATTACTCTGTTGTCAGGTGATCTCACACAAGTTTACATGCTTTTATTTTCATGGAAACATGACAATTTATAACTCCTTTCCCACTCCTCCTGTCCCTCTTATTCCCTACCCTACCCATGCCTTCCTAAGTTCAGGATAAATGTTACTTTTGGTCAGCACAATCCTGCTCATACTGTGTCTTTTCCCACCAGCCCTCCCCTGAGCATTCTCCTTCTCTGAGTACCCTGTGGAAGGCTGACAGTTCCCTGTGTCCTCTATGGGGTCCTGGTTCCTCCAAGACTTCCCAGATACTCAGTGCCCCCTTTTGCAGCTCTGATCCTTTGGGCCAAAGAGGCAGATTAATGCCATGTGGTGGTCACAGGGCCATGTTGGACCTAGGAATCCCTGTTAGTCCTAATGATGATAAGGATGGAGGTAGAAACACAAACTACTTTCAGATGCCTTTATCTCTTGGTAGGTATTTTATTTAGAGGATTTCTGTGAGCAGGAAATCCAGTTAGGAAAGTTCGGTATATAAATGAAATAACAAACTAGTGTTATTGTATTCATGGAAATAATAAAACAATAGAGGAATTTCTGTTACTGTAACAGCCAGGTAAAGTGGCTTTGAGGTTTTTTTTTTGTTTTTTTGTTTTTTTTTTAGATTCCAGGGTGAGGTATTGAACCTGGGACCTCATATGGGGGAAGTGCAGGTTTCCCACATACCAGGAGAAATGTGAAGAAAATGTGGAGAAAGGCAGAGGAATGCTCATTCACTGCTGGTGGTATTGTAAAATTGCAGAGGACTCTGGCCATCAATGTGAAGACAGTTTGTGGGTTCTTCAGGAAGATAACTATGGAGTTCCACCCATGCTCACAGAGGCATGATTTACAAACACTACCTGATGTGAAGAGGGATGGTTCCTAAAGAGGGAATGGAAACCAGGTTAGGTCCAGGGCACCTGGTCTGACCTGTGGCCTGCCATTGGCCGTTCATGCTCTTGTCCTGCCCCAGCCCCAGACCCCTCCCCTCCTAACCCCCCAGATCACCACATTTGCTTTCTGATGTATGTACTATTATAGAGAGTGATCCTGTCCTGTTTCAGATACAAAGACTGCTGTATCCTCTGGTTCCCAATAGATATGTTTCCCTCAGATGAAATAAACAATTTCAGTGTCCAATGTCCATGTTAGAAAATCACAGGCATTTCATTTTCTCATTAAGAGAACAAAAGATAAATTATTTTCTTCTTTTCACTTTTTATTTGAAGATATTCAAAAGGAATAGAAAGCCAAATCACACAGATATCAAGGCTACCTGAGTGCTAATTTTGTTTAATTCATCTTCCTACTTCCTCATCAGTCTGAGATGCTAGGCAAATAGATACCTACAGAAAAAGGGGCTTCCTCAATTGCCCATTTCTGCACCTCTTGTGCAATCTGTGAAAAGAGGGGGAAGCCACATATGTCTAAATCTGCATCTTCATTTTTAATCTTTTTCCAGTTGTTATGATGCCACATAATTTGGTGGCTCTCTAATGCACAAACAAAAGATAAAAAATAATAACAATTGAAAACAACTTCATAATCAGAGCATTGGTGGCCAATGGCTCTTTCACTGGCAAATGCTGCCCTATACATTAGGCAACCAAAGGAAGATGGTGGTTTGGAAAAGAGGACTCACCACGAGTGTACATGTGGCCCTCTGCATGGGGCACTTTATTTAATTCAACTGCAAGAGACAGAGAGAACCTATTTTCAAAAAAAATCTGTGAGAGCCAAGAAAGAAAACAGAAACTGGCCAAGCAGAGAGCTGAGCTTTCCAAATTATCCCATCTGAAATGTACCAAAGCAGTTCTGAAATACTTCCTTGAAGAAATACAGCTCAGTGAAGGAGTTTCTAGTCCCAGCTGAGTAGGAGAAGGCCATGGAGCATTTGACCAATGCCACTGCCCTGTGTGACCAGCCTCAGCTGTGAAGGCAAGTTTTACCATGAACTCTTCTACCACCAGTGTTCCAGGTGATTCTAACTAAGCTCCTGACAATCCTTCAAGCTCAGAGCTTGTTGGGAGATGCTGTGGAATGAAAAACAAATGTGGGGATCCTAAAAGCTCAATTGAAAGTGTTTAGAAAATACTTGGATGATGAAAACTCTAGGAGAATAAGATCAATTGTGCTTGGTACAGACCAAGAACCACACTGAAAACTACCCAGGTTATTTTTTCCTTAATTTGTATAAATCCACTTGTCCCTTTTATTTATTTTTTCCCAGTGAAAAGTGTATTTTGATGAAAGCTTTGTATATTATAAATATACAATTTTCTAGTTATGGAAATTTGAAATACTATGAGTTTTGTGTTTTCCTAAAATGTGCAATTAAAATGTACAGACATGTAACAATACTTAGGGTAAAAATATCAAGAGCTTCGTTTTGAGAGGTAAATGTATGTATATTTATAAATATATATGAGAAAGCTGAAGAAAGTGTATTTTTAAAGCAAGTACAATTTGCTATATGAGAAAATTGGATGAAGACTTGATGATTTATACAAACTGAGCATTTAAAAATTTTGAGAGATTAAAAAAATTATAATGAAAAATGTGCTCTCTGTTCATTGACTATGGTGCAGTGGCCCTCACATCTCTAAGTCTGGTATTCACTTGACTGACATATCTGTGATACCAGGGGCAAGAGTTGTCCTAAAACAAGAAAAGAGAAGGAGCTATTTTGGGGTATCTGTACTGTAATTTGTAAATTATTATTATTTTTGTTGGCAAATAAATTTATTTAATTTTTAAAAAGATACTTAGATTAAGAAATGTTACACAAAAAATATAGGGATTCCCATAGCCCCACCACCCGCACCTCCCACAAACTCCCACAAACTCCCACATAAACATCTTTCATTAGTGTGACCATTAATTGCAATTGATAAACACATCCTGGGGGTTTGCCATTAAGCATGTACCATTGTTCACATCGTAGATGACAATGTCTCCCACACAGTTCTGCATGTGATATGATGATATAAAATGGCCTATATCTGTCATTGCAATGTCATTCAATGACTACAAGACCCAAAAAAGCCCCTGTATTACAACTTCTTTTACCTCTCCCTGCCATGAGAGCCTCCAGTGGCCAATGGCTCCAAATCAATGTTGTAATTTCTTCCATTGCTTGAGTCACAATATGTCTATAGCAGAATATCAGTAAGTCCACTTTAGTTCATAGCTCTTTGCCCCATCCTGAAGAGTCTGGGATGGTGATGTCCACTCCACCTATAATTGAGAGGGGGTTTATTTCCCATGAAGGAGATGGATGGTATAATCCTGCCTGCAGCTGCAGACTCTCTCCATTCCCAGAGATAGCTGTTGTACATCATCATCACCCCACCAGTTGACCTGGGTGAGTCCAATGAGCTGTAGAGTACCAGTTGCTCTCCAGGCCAGCTGGCATATGGACAGCCCAAATACTCCAGTCTCTGGAAATACACCTACAAACTCCAGCACCAAGTATAGGTTTGAATAGAAGGGACAGATGAGGCATGTGCAGGGAAGACATAGTTGAGTCCAACTTTGTCACTCTCAGGAGCACAAACTCCAAAGTAGGGCCCACTGGCAAGGCACCAAATTCTGGAGTTATCCTTCCTGACATAGGACCTGGGTGTCTCCAGAGCCCTCAGGAGCCCTACTATTTAGGGTGATATCCACTTTGGAATTCTATGAGATCTTACTGAGATGTGCTTAAGTGTTACCTCTGGGATGATATCCCAACTCAGTTTGAAGTCTCTTAGCCATATAAACTCATTTGTCTTTACATTTTCCCCCTTTTATTCAAGGTCTTTTTTCAGTCACATTGTCAGTTGGTGTTTGATAGCAATTCCAGGGAGGCTTATTCCTGGGAGTCATGTCCCAGGTTGGGAGGAAGGTAATGCATTCATATGCTGAGTTTGGCTTAGAGAGAGGTCACATTTGAGCAACAAGGAAGCTCTCAGTAGGCAACCCTTAGGCACCCCATAACAAAATTCTAAGCTTCAATTTCAAGAGCAAAGACTCATAAGGCTAGTCATGAATATCAAGGGCCCATCAGTGGATCATCCTCCTTCACCAGTCACTGCCCCTGCACTTGGGGGACTGCAGCTGCTCCCTTAGAGAATGTGGAAGAGCTCTCCAAGATGAGAATTCAGTATTCTCTCATTTATTGAGTGATTCTCCTCTCATGTCACAAGGCCCCATGAGCATTTGAACATTTTTATATACCTTACATTTATGCTCAAGTGAACTTTCTCCCATGCATCCCCCATCCCTAACATTCCACACGGATGATCCTTCCCTGCTCCAGTTGTAACCCTTTTGTTATCCAAAGCCTCTTCAAAGATGAAGCCATTACAATAGTTGAACACAATTAATAGGAAAATGAAATAATAATGATAAGTTTAAATGTAAGAGATAAAATACATAAGATTATTTTAAAAAACTAAAAATTAAATTAAATTAAAAGATTGGGATACTGAAAAAATGAAAAATAAAATTTTTTTTTGACATTTTGCCTTTCATCACTGCAATATCTGATGTCCAATCTGTACCGTGACATCTTCCCCCTCTCATTCCCCAGTGTCTCACTATTTTTCATTTTGTTTTCAAAGAAGTTTTAGGTCACAGAAAAGTCACACACAGATCACAGGAGACTCTCATATACCTAACATCCTCCTCCTTTCCTCCCCCCCCTTATTAATACCTTTTAATATGTGGATGGTAGCACTGTTATAACTGATATACAAAAAGTGAAACATGGCTACTAAACATTGTCAATGGTTTACACTATGGTTTACATTTTAGACCATACACTTTTATAAATTTTGACGATATTTACTATGTCCTATGTCCATCACTGTATAGTAATGAACATTTCCACTGACCACTAAATGACCCTGTTTAATGTATTCTATTCCTCCCACCCCATCCCCCCAGAGCCTATGGTGACCCACTGGCTTGATTCGTTGGATGACAAGATTCATAGTTACATGCAACAAGAGGTCTTGACACACTCGTTTGTCCTCCCGTATTAGGAACTGCCCTTGCTCTTGAGAGACTCCTGCCTATTTCTGAACAAATCAATCCTCCTAAAGATGGGAATCCAGCACCTTCCCACTCATTATGTGGGTCTCCACCCCTGAAAAAACACATTATGACAGAATGAACACTCACAAAATCCCTAGAAGACTGCTTGAGGTGTGCCCTTTCCCTAATGCCCCTCCAACCAATGCCCTTCCTTGTCATATTGCCAAAACAACATTCCCACACCTGTACTTTCAATCTCATACCCACAAATCCCCAGTGTTCACCTGGTCTGTACCCCAACCATAACCCCAGTATCCTGGATCTTCTAACCCAACCTTCCCAATCTACTCACCTGTCAACTCTGCACCACCCATCCCAATAATATCACTACCCACCTGTCCTATCTCTTCAATACAAAACTATACTCTATCACTTTACCATGGATTGGATCCATATGGGTGATGGTTCACAACCTTCTCTTCTCTTTCTATTTCATGTAAACCTATCTTACAGACCGTAGCTCTCTGAGAATGCTCAGTTTCCATAATTCATATCAGTAAGGTCACGTACTGTTCATCCTTCAATGCCTGGCTTGCTTCACTCAACATAAGGTTTTCAAGATTCATCCATGTTATCCTGTGTATTAACACTTTATTCCTTATTACAGCTAAGTAATATTCCATTGTATGTATGTATCACATTTTGTTTATCCATTCATCTCTTTTTGGGCACGTGGGTTGATTTCAAATTTTGGCAATAATGAACAATGTTGCTATGAACATTGGTGTGCATATATCTGTTCATGTCTTTGCATTTCAAATCTTCAGTGTATATACCCAGCAGTGGAATCACTGGATCATATGGAAGTTCTATAGTTAGCTTCTTGAGGAACAGCCAAACTGTCCTCCATAGTGGCTGGACCATTCTACAATCCCACCAGCAGAGGAGGGTTCCCATTCCCCACATCCTCTCCAACACTTATTGTCTGCTGTTTTTAATAGCTGCCATTCTAATGGGTGTGACATGGTATCTTGTTGTAATTTTAATTTGCATTTCCCTAATAGCTAGTGATGTTGAGCATTTTTTCATGTGCTTTCTAGCAATTTGTGGTTCTTCATCAGAGAA
Source organism: Cabassous unicinctus (assembly GCA_029593785.1). NCBI lineage: Eukaryota > Metazoa > Chordata > Mammalia > Cingulata > Chlamyphoridae > Cabassous > Cabassous unicinctus. Next base: position 28,570 of record JAQZBX010012248.1, on the reverse strand, counting down.
TTGCCTTTTCAGGTCACTTGCCCATTTTTGAAATGGGTTGTTTGTCTTTTTATTTTCAAGGTGTAGGATTTCTTTATATATGCAGGATATTAGGCTCCTATCAGATATATGGTTGCAAAATATTTTCTCCCATTGGGTAGGCTGATTTTATTTTCTTGATAACATCCTTTGAGGTGCAGAAGTTTTTAATTTTGAAGAGATTCCATTTATCTATTTTTTTTCTTTTGCTGCTCATGCTTTGGGTGTAAAGTCCATGAAACCATTTCTTTTTACCAGGTCCTGTAGATGCTTCCCTACATTATCTTCCTAGGTCTTTATGGTCTTGGCTCTTATATTTAGATCTTTGATCCATCTTGAGTTGATTTTTGTATAAGGTGTGAGATGGTGTTTCTCTGTCATTCTTTTGGATATGGATATCCTGTTCTCAAAGCACCATTTGTTGAAGAGGACATTCTCTCCCAAGTGAGTGAGCTTGGTGGTGTTGTTGAATATCAGATGACTGTATATGTGATGATCTATATCAGAATTATAAGTTCAGTTCCATTGGTCAGTATGTCTATACTTGTGCAAATACCATGCAGTTTTGACCACTGTAGCTTTGTAGTATGTTTTAAAGTCAGGCAGTGTGATACCTCCAACTTCATTTTTGTTTTTCAATATGTCTTTGGTGATTCAGGGATTCTTACTCTTCTAAATAAATTTTGTAGTTAGTTTTTCGAGTTCATTAAAAAATACAGTGTTGATTATTATTGGGATTGCATTAAATCTGTAGGTTAATTTGGGTAGGATACACATCTTGATGGTGTTTAGTCTTCCTATCCATGAACAGGGAATATTATTTCATTTGTTTAAGTCTTCTTTGATTTCCTTTAACTGTGTTGTGTAGCTTTCTGTATATAAGCCACTTACATCTTTAGTTAAATTTACTCCCAGGTATTTGATTCTTTTAGTTACTATTGTAAATGGTATTTTTTTCTTGATTTCCTCCTCAGCTTGCTAATTATTGGTGTACATAAATGCTACTGATTTTTGAGCATTGATCTTATAGCCTGTGATTTACTGAATTCTTTTATAATTTCTAGAAGCTTTGTTGTAGATTTCTCAGGGCTTTCTATTTATGGGATCATGTCATCTGCAAATAGTGAAATTTTCACTTCTTCCTTTCCGATTTGGATGCCTTTTATATCTTTTTATTGCCTCAGTGCTCAAGCAAGTACTCCGAAGACAATGTTAAATGGCAGTGGTGATAGTGGCATTCTTGTCTTGTTACTGATCTCAGCGGGAAGGCTTTTAGGATTTTACCATTGAAGATGATGTTAGTTTTCGGTTTGTCATATATAACCTTTATCATGTTGAGAAAGTTTCCTTCTATTTCTATCTTTTGCAGTGTTTTTATCAGGAAAGAGTGCTGTATTTTGTTGAGTGCATTTTCTGCATCTGTAGAGATGATCATGTGATTTTTTCCTTTCAATCTGTTTATGTGGTGTATTACATTGATTGATTTTCTCATGTTGAGCCATACTTGTATACCCAGGATGAAACTCACTTGGTCATGGTGTATAATTCATTTGATATGTTGTTGAATGTGATTAGCAAGTATTTTGTTGAGGATTTTAGCATCTAGGTCCAGTAGAGAGATTGGTCTGTAATTTACCTTTCTTGTGGCATCTTGTTTGGCCTTGGTATTAGGGTAATGTTGGCACCATGGAAAGAGTTAGGCTATGTTCCTTCTACTTCTCCTTTTTGGAAGAGCTTAAGCAGGATTGGTGTTAACTCTTTCCAGAATGTTTGGTAGAATTCACCTGTGAAACCATCTGGTCCTTGCTTCTTCTTAGCTGGAAGCTTTTGATGACTGCATCTATCTCTTTACTTGTAATTGGACTGTTGAGTTCATCACTTCCTTCTTTCATCAATGTAGGCTGTTTGTGAGTTACTAGGAATTGGTCCATTTCCTCTACATTATCATTCTGTTGGCATATAATTTTTCAAAGCATCCTCTTATGATACTCTATTTTTGTGAGGCCAGTGATGATATGACCTTCCTCATTACTTATTTTGTGTATTTGCATCTGCTCTGTCTTTGTCTGTACTAGTCTGGCTAAGGGTTTGTCAATTTTATTGATCTTCTTAAGAACCAGTTTTTGGTTTTAATTTTTCTAGTGCTTTCTTATTTTCTATGTCATTTAGTTCTGTTCTAATCTTTTTTATTTCATTCTTTCTACTACATTTGGGATTAGTTTGTTGTTGTTTTTCCAATTCCTCCAGGTGTGCCATTAGGTCTTCAATTTTAGCTCATTCTTCTTTTTTGATATATGCATTTATGGCTATGAATTTCCCTCTCAGTACAGGTTTGGCTGCATCCCATAGGTTTTTATATCTTTTGTTGTCATTTTCATTATTGCAAGGTAGTTACTGATTTTGTTTGAGATTTCTTCCTTGACCCACTGTTTGTCTAAGAGTGTATTGTTTAACTTCCATATCTTTGTGCCCAATCTGGTTCCCTGGCCCTTAGTTATTTCCAATTTCATTTCATTGTGTTCAGTGAAATTACTTTGTATAATCTCATTCTTTCTGAATTCATTGAGATTTGTTCTCTGGCCAGCATGTCGTCTATCTTGAAGTATGATCCATGTGCATTCGAGAAGAAAGTATATACCACTGTATTTGGGTGTAGCATTCTGTTTATATCTATTAGGTCCAGATCCTCTAATGTATTATTCAGATTCTTTGTGTCTTTATTGATTTTCTTTCTAGATCTTCTGTCAAATGGTGATAATGGTGTATTAAAGTCCCCCACTATAATTGTAGAGGCATTTATATCTCCATTTAGTCTTTGCAGTGTTTGCCTCATGTATTTTGAGGCACCCTGATTAGGTGCATAAATGCTCATGATTGTTCTCTGTTCTTGAAAGCTTACTGCTTTTACTAATATATAGTGTCCAACTTTGTCTCTACAATAGTTTTTCATTTAAAGTCTATTTTGTCTGATATTAGTATAGTTTCTCCTGCCATTTTTTGTTTGCTCTTTGCTTATAAAATTGTTTTCCAGCTATTCACTTTCAGCCTCCTTGAATCCCTGGTCTAAGGTGGGTTCTCATAGACAACACATAGATGGTCATGTTTCCTTTTCGATTCTGGCAATCTGTGTCTCTTGACTGGTGTGTTTAATCCATTATCACACAGTGTTATTACTCTCAAGGAATTTCTTACATCAGCCATATTTTCTTTGGGTTTATGCACATCATATGTTGTTTGTATTTCTCTTTTTACCTTTTCAGTTGCTCTTACACTCTCCTCCAACTTTTTCTCTTCTGTTTTCCTTTGAACCTGTAGAACTTCCTCATGCTTTTCTTGAAGGGCAGGTTTCTTATTGGAATGCTGTCTCTTAATTTCTGTTTATCTGTGAATATTTTTAACTCTATCATTTTTGAATGCTACCTTTGCTGGATAGAGAATTTGTGGCTGGACGTTTTTTCTTTTAGTACCTTGACTATGTCATACCACTGTCTTTTTGCCTCCATGGCTTCACATGAGACATCAGCACTTAATCTTATTGAGCTTCTGATTTATGTGATGCTTCTCTTTCCTCTTGCTGCCTTGAGTATTTTCTCTTTGTCTTGAGCATTGGACTTTTTGACAAGTATATGTCTTGGAGTAGGGTCATTGGAATTTCTACTGTTTGGGATGTGCTGTGCTTCTTGAACATGAACATCCATCTCCCTTAATAGTGTTCAGTAGTTTACAGGCATTATTTCCTTCAACACTCCTTCTGTTCCCTTTCCCATCTCTTCTCCCTGTGAGATGCCTATAGTGCTTATGTTTGCACATTTTGTGTTGTCATTTAAATCCCTAAGTCCCTCCTAGATTTTTTCTATCTTTTAATCTATTTGTTCTACTATCTGTTTCATTTCAGATGTACTGCCTTCCACATCACTAATTCTTTCTTCTGCCTGTTCAAATCTGCTGCTTTGTGATTCCAGTGTCTTTTTGATTTCTTGGATTCTGCCATTCATCACCATCATATCTGTTATCCTTTTATGTATATTTACAGTTTCTTCAGTATGTTCTCCCAGTGTCTTCTTAATATCCTTAATATCTTCCTTCATTTCATTAAGTTGGTCCATGATATTTGTTTGGACAGCTTTGATTAGTTCTTCAATGTTATGCATCTCTTCCTGGTTTTTAGTTAGCCCATTGGACTGGTCCATGTCTTCCTGTTTCTTAGTATAGTTTGTTATTTTTTGTTGCCCTCTGGTCAACATTTACCTTGATTTGTTTATTCAGTTGATTAGCTTCTATCTCTGCTCTAGAGTTTTATTAAGCTGATAGTTCTGTGTGTGTGTTAAGTTTTCTCTTTGTCACTTTGTTCTTGTTCTATTCCTTGCTGTTTTCTAGGTTCCCTTGAAGGAAAAAGATTAGGGCTAGAGAAATCAAAAGAGGTCAGAAAAGAAAAGGATAGTATTAATAATAATAAAATTTAGAAGGAGGGCCATATAAGCCTTAGTAAAATGAATATTTAACTCATGTAGGTAGTGTAGAGTAATAGGAATAAAAAAAGTGAGTACCTACAATGAAATGGGAAACCATATAAAGAAAAAGATATAGAATGATTTGAAAGTCCAGAATGATGAGAAGAGGGAGGAAGAAAAAAGTCAGTAAAAAAGGGAAAACAGAATAGACAAAATATAAATCAAAACCAGTAAAGCTGAGGAATAATAAAATATGTGGAATGTAAGAACTACAACAGAGAGAAGAAGATAGAAAGATGAAGGAAGGAAAAGAGATAGCATTGGTAGACATAATCAGCATATGCCAAAAATGAGAAATCAAGGAAGAAGAATCACAGCAAAGAAGAAATAAGCTAGTAACACCTAATTTAAAAAATAAAAAAGGGGGAGGGAAGAAAAAGGAAAGAAAAACAAGGAATAAATCAAAACAAAACAAAAAAACAACAAAGAAACAAAAACAACAACAAAATATACCCCAAAAAAACACACTAGCAAGCAGTCAAACAAAGCTAAGGAAGAACAGTGTTCCTTTCTTGGGCCCTTGTGGAGCCTCTCAGGCTGCCTGTGTTCTTCAATCATTTACCCTGCAAGCTTCTCTCTGAAGGTTTTGAGGCAGGTTTTAGTGAGTAAACTAAGTTAAAATTTTTCTTAGGTAAACTTTTTTTTTTGAAACAATATGGTACCCAAAAGAAGCTAGTATAAAAATAATGTCTATGTTTTCCCTGTCCTATGGTATCAGCTGGATGTTAGATATACTGGTGGATTACTACTTTTAGAGGAGCTGGGAATCAAACTAGGGACCTTATATATTCATGGCAGAAATTCCTCCACTGATCTACCTTTCTAATTGGGTCAGAGAGCTATTCAGTCACTTTCCTCCTGGGCAGGTTTTACTCTCCTAGGGCAGCAGAATTCAGCAGGCTGTATTAGCAGATCCCCCCTCACCTCTCCTGGTCAGGTTGAGTTCCCTTTTGAAATTCAAATGGGACCCTGATGACAGTACAACACTGCACCAAAATTAATTATCAAGCCTCTTCTAGACCACCCCCTTCTCCCAGGGGACCCCAAATAGGCTCTTGGAAACTTATTAAGGACTTCCCATTGCCTGACTCCCTTAGGGGAGTTGAAATTCTGAAAGCCCTCAGTGCTGTACTATTAAGTTGGCTGACTCCTCCTTCTCTCAGACCAAACCTCTTTATCCAAGGGCAGTAAGGTAAATCACCAGATTTGCCTCTCCCTTCTGCCTGGTGTCACTTCAAGCTGGCTGGTGTGCTCTCCAAAGCTCAAAGGGGGTCCCGGCAAGCAATCCCTCAGAAAGGAAACCCCTCTCTGTCCCTTGCCAGAACACTCCCACTCTCAGAGAATGCTCCCTCTCACTTGTTGGTTGGCAGAAGTCCATGCTCACTCTGGCCCCTTGCCCTGAATGTGGGGCTTAGCCATCCATGATTTCCAGGCACGGAAGTGCCTGCATGGGCTAAAAACTCATTGTTTCATCTTGAGCAATCTGCCTCCCTGTCCAGCTCCCTCCAGATCAGTGCCCCAAAGCCTCCTGCTCCATGTGCTCCCAGAACAGCTCAGCCAGGCAGCATCCTGTCCCCAATCAGCTGTCCTTTGTGAGAGAGATGGTGAGTGCCCACTTAAACCAATGTCATCTTCTGTAATTTATTTTTAAAATATGAAGTTCATGTCAAAATAAAATCTATTTTATTGTTGGCATCTTAACAGATTTTAACATTTTTTGTTTTTTCATTTTACCATAAAATTTAGCACTGGAAATTTTTGAAAAGTGCTTTAATTTTTGCTTCTATATTCTTTACCTTGGTGTTTACACTGTTGAGGATTGTCAGCCAATGTTTGCAGGTGATTTTCTTAAGTAATTTTTAAAATCTGTTTGTGTGTGTTAATGTTTACCAGTTTTGATTTTGTTACTTTTTTGGAAGAAATACACTTTTATTATTACTGTTGTAAAAGGTAATATAAAATGCATATGCTCTAAAGTGAAGTTGGCCTTTTTAAAGAAGAAATTATTTGTTTGGCTTATTGTTGGGAGGTTCAGGTTAGTGACCATGAAACTAGGTTACCTGCACATGAAAACCAAAAAGGTAAAAGTATAAAGTTGTTGTAGTGTTACTTTTTCTGACTGATGTCAGTTAGTTTACTGAGAGATGTTATTTTAGGCTACTGAAGATATTTGAATATTTTTAAGTACTTATGAAATTTAGTACTCTACAAATTATTTTTAAAATATCTTTTCTTCAGATGTGGCTCTAAAACCAAAAAATTGGTTTTCATTTCAGTGTTTAATTGCATTTTAACTTAAGGTTGGTGGGAATAAAGATTTGAGGAAATTTGTGACAGAAATCACTAAGATAAAACCCTCAGCACATTCTTCTTTCCAAGCTAAATTTTATGGGAGTAGGTGGAGAGGGAGCTTATCAGGATATTAAGGTAATGAGTCTCTTGCTTAACAGTAGCAGCTTGGAAAGCCCAATGTATAAAAGTGTCTTGGATGGGAAGAGGGCTAAAATGCAGTGTTTGGAATAACAAGGGTCTGTCATGTATCTCAGTGTTTTCATTTTCTCTTCATCATTTTGTAATTGCCCTTATAGCAAAATCTAACCTATTAAGCAACTTCTGTCTATGGTTACCCTGATAGCAACCATAGCATAGTAAATCTCTAGCTTGAGTGGTTTTTAAAACACCTGGTTTTACTACACACTCTCTTAAGAGTCAGATTACAAATGCATTCTAGTATGTTAAATTATCCCACTGTTGTAAGCTCACGAAAGTGAAACAAAAGAAATCAAGGAAATGAGTAGTGTCCTCTACCTCTTCCTCCCCTCACTCCCTAAAAGAGTAGTTGAAGCTCCCCCAACTGCACATAAAGCAAAGCAAATTCTAGTGAATGTGTATTTCTTGCTTCATTCATATTCAGAACATTTATTTCCATCCCACTACCTTCAAAAGGAGGCAGTTTAAAAAGTCTTCACTAGTGACTCTTGATAATGCCATTCTTAAATTTATTATGTGTATTTGTGGGTGAGTATTGACCTGGCTGCTTTAAATCTGAATCCATATATTATGTTCATTGAAATTAATATCTCTTTGCTGTTAGAAATTTATTTTACAGAATTGTGCTAAGACATTTAGAAAAAGAAAATGGAAATACTGTGGTAAAAATCAAGTTCATTCCAAAACTTATTTAGACATCATTTGGCTGTTACACTTTTCTTTTAAAGCTGAAATAATTTGTTTATTTTGCTCTGCTTTGGAACTGTGGTTATATAAATACTTGTCTACTAATTTTAATTTTACAAAATACAATTATTTATCTATCCACTAAAAAAATGAAAAGCAGTTTGCAAAAGTTAAACCAATCACAGTCCCAGGATGAGCTCCCAAATACACCAATACCCTGGGCAAGAAGTGGAGTAAGGGTGATGTAGAGGGTGGAATATTATCCAGGTGTAAAAAGAAAGAAGTCCAGATGCAAGAGACAGCATGGATGAATCTTGAGGACATTATGCTGAATGAAATAAGCTAGGCACAAAAAGACAAATATTGAATGACCTCAATATTTGAACTAAATATAAAATGTAAATTTATAGAGATAGAATTTAGAATAAAGGCTACCAGGGGATATATTGATTGTGTCAGGGAATAGGGATTAATGCTTAATTTGTACACAATTTCTATTTAGATTGCTTAGAAAGGTTTGGAAATGGAAAATAAAAAGTAAAAAGTCAGGGGGAGGGTTTGGGGTATATGGCAATCCTCTATACCTTCAATGTAACTTTTCTGAAATCTAAAACTTCCCTAAAATAAATATGATAATTAATTATATGAAGTTTAAAAAAGTAAAAAAACAAACAAACAACTTCTTAGCACAGGAGTAGAAGGGAATTTCCTTAAACAGATTAAGCTTGTCTAACATGAGCCTATGGTAATGAGCAAACTTAAAAAAGGATTTTGGGAAGATCAGCTTTTCCCCTGGAAATAGAACTAGACAAAGAAGCCTGCTCTCACCACTTCTATTCTACCTTGTAGTGGAAGGGCAGTCAGGGCAATAAGGCAACTAGAATGAAATGAAAATGTTAGATATTCATGGATGCTGTTATTACATGAATGGAAAATCCACCACAATCTATAAATATTACAATCAATAAGAGAACACAGCAAGTCTCTGGGTACAGGCTTGACAAATAAAATCAACATTATTGCTGTACACCAGTAACAACTAGAAAATAAAGGGCAGTACCATACTGGGAGAAAATATCATAACAAACAAACAAATAAAAGATTAATTTACACATTACCTAAACTCAATTTGAAAATCACAAGTGATCCAACAGAGAATGAAGAGATTACAGGAAGAAAAAGAAACATGCAGGGGTCACTATTCTGGCCTTAGGGAAGCAGCAGGTGATGGTGAAATACCATTACACATTTATGAGACCAGTTAAAAAAAGAGAATATCAAATAGTGGCAAGAATGCAGAACAATGCTTACATGAATGCAAAACAAAATACAGCCTCACTGGAAGACAATGCCAGTTTCTTATAAACTTATCAAATGACCCTATAACCCCACTTCTATCTATTTACTCGAGTGAATTGAAAGTATTTTTGCACAAAGTCCTGTACACAAATTTTGAAGCAGATTTGTTCTTGGTCACCAAAAACTAGAAAAAAAATTGCAACTTTCACCAGGTGGGAAAAAAAGACAGGAGAAAAGATTGCAGAGTAATATGGGGGCCTAAGTAGCCTCTTTCATCCCATGGGAGAAAAAAAGACAAATAGTAAAAGGAGTTTCAAAGCCCTCTTCTATTTACAGTAAAAAAGAGAGAGACACACCCACCCACAGCTGGCCTAATCTCCAAGGCACATGCCCACTGGCAATAATTCATGAGGCCCAAATTTACTTAAAAAGATGTGAAGATGCAATTGGGAGAGCATTTCTTTGAACTTTCAGATAAACTCGACCAGAGTTCATCCCCAGGGAAGACCCCATTGACACAATCCAGGAACTTTTTTTTACAGGGAAACCCACCCCTTAACCAAGGCCCCTACTGACAGCCAGGCTAGGGACCAGGTGGAGCTATTGGCAGGACCTGGGGACTTCTCATGTCAGTCACAGATCCTGGCTTGTCGGGCCCAAGTAGCTACCCTAAAGGGAGCCACAGAGCCCCTTACCTGGGACACCCCTGTGTATCAAAGACCCAGTCCCCTGCCTCCCTGGGAATTGTGCTTATTGGAAAAATTCTTATCAAACAATGATGCTTAGTGAGGGCTACTTTTCTCTTTGCCCACTATGGGATGCATGAGCCACCATATAAAAGACTGACCACCCTGCTCCTGGGGCCATAAGTGGGTGCCTAATTGATGGTCCCAAGGGAGCCCAGCCTTCCAGCCACCACTTCTAAGGCACCAGACCTGTGAATGAAGCAATCAGGGCTTATGAATCCTGACCTGACACCACCTGAAGTCCATCAAGCATCCCCAGTGTACACCACATGAAGCAGAAGAATCAACAAAGTGAACTTCTGTATTCCAAAAGCTATGATGGGGAAGATGGGTAATTGTACACAGCCAATGTTACAAATAATAAAAATTTATTAAAAAGACATGCAGTTACTCTAATAGATGGTGAATTTGTCCATTATACATTTGTTCTCTTGAAAATTGAGATATGGAAGAAGACTGAGGACCAAGCTCCGGTATAGATGAATATATAGACATAGATGCCACATGCACATATATTAATTACTTAGAACATTTCAGTAAGTTTGCACAAGAGAAAACATTTACCAGTGATCTTCTCATAGAAAATAGAATGGAGAGGTCATACAGCAGGAGTGAATTTTAATTTTGACTTTATACACTTTTCACTATATGTCCCTATTAAGACTATTCCTTTGTCCTTCAATCCATATTCTTTGAAGATTCCCTAAGTGTCTCTGATCAGAGTCTCTTGGCTTCATTAACTGCTAGAAATTTTCATATATGTTTCTCTAGAATGGGGACTCTTTCTTCTCAGATATTAGGAAGTATGATCTTAGCAATGTTTTCTGATCAGATAATCTGTCAGACTCTGTTGATTTGATTTTGATTTTGTTTTTGTTCATGAGGATTCTTTTGTGATTTTTATATCATTCAGTGTGTAATTAAATTAGGGACACATGCAACAAAGTATGCATTTCTAGATAAGCATTAATATTATATTCATTAGACCACTGAACCAATCTGAGAGTCAAAAAGTAGCAATCATTTTAATGGTTCCATTTAAGAAAATTGAAACTACTCAACTAAAACTTCCAGCTATTCTTAATGACATTAAAAACTATTCAACCCATATATGAATTGTCTCAAAATTCACTTATAATTTACAAAAAAATAAGTGTAATCAATGACTTTGGAGAATGTGAAAGTGTGATGTATTTAGGAAAGTTAAATTTTACAAATTTATTTTCAGCAAATTGCTTGTAGACAATGTACTCTGTTCAGTAATTGTGATGAATCTGGCATTGTAGAGGAGACAAATCTGTAGATGCAAAAGTACAACACATTTCACCATAGAATCCAGTATTTAGAAGGACTGCTTCACTTATTCTCAGATTTACATTCACACATTCGCATTCTGCAAAAATCTAAAGCAAATTAATATAAAATTAGCAATGTGCATGATTTCATTTCTCTGCTTTCAAAAAAGTTTCATGTCCTTTCCTAATACCTTTTGGAGCAAGGAACCTTGCTTATATGCTGCCATATAAGCATAGTTTAAAATGAAACTTTTTCCTTGTATCAATTTTCCCCCTGGAATCTTGTTTCAACACACACACACACACAAAAAACAAACAAACCCATATTTTATCTCTAAGAGGAGTAGATGAATGCAAAGAGCCCTTCCATAGGCCCAGTTCTGCCTCATCTTAAGCACTTTGGCAAGGGGTAATTACTGAAACCCTCTGTGTGTTTTTTGTCTGGCAAGAAAGGAAAAAAAATGAGTCTTTTTTTTGGCTTTCCATGTGACAAGTCAGGCCCTGAATCTCAAGGGAGTTCCAACACCTACTCTCCAGTTCTTTGGACTCACCCAGGACAACTCACAAAGAAATGATGATAGACAACCACCATACCAAGGAACGGAGAGAGTCTACAATTGCAAGCAAGATAGTGTCATCCATCTGCCCCATGGGATCTAAGCCCCCTTCCAATTAGAGGTGGAGAGGGCATCACAATCCCAGAATCCTCAGGACTGGGGAATGAACAATGGACTAGAGTAGATTTGCTGTTATTCTACTATAGACTTATTGTTATTCTAGCAATGGAAGAACTTATATCGCTGATGTGGAGGCAGTGGCCACCAGATATTCTGAGTTGAGGGAAAGGGAAAAATAGGTATAATATGAAGGAATTTTTGGAACATTGGAATTGTCCTGATTGATGTTGAAATGACAGATATAAGCCATTATATAGCTTGTCACAACTTACAAAATTGTGCAGGAGAGAGTTTAAGCTATAATATACACTTCATGGCAATGCTCCAATAAGTTTTCATCAATTTTAATAAATGTGCCACACTAATGAAGGGTGTTGATAATGTGGGAAAGTGTGTGAGGGCTAGGGAGTGGGGCATATGGGAATTCTTTACATTATTTATGTATCAATTATGTAATCTATGTATCTTTTTAAAACAAATTAAGAAACATGAGTCATTGGCTTTAAACTTCCTCATTAAAAGAAAAGACAGTTGCTTTTTAAACAATTGAAATCCACTATGTAAAACTGATTAAAGCAGAGAATCTGTGATTGGAAGCACGTGCAATCCCTGGACCTCCAGCCTCCACAGCAACCTCTATGTTGGCTGTCTTCTGGAGAATGTTTTCTGATGCCCACTGGATTTTCTCCCTGTAGCATGTTTTATCATTTTTCAAACCATGCATTTATGTAAGTACAGTGGCTGCAAGTAAAATGGATCACAGAAATAAGTTTACAACTCCCATTTTATCTAAAATTATCCTACCTTGATCTAAAAGCAGAAGCATGCTTTGCAAATTTGCCACAGTGCTTTAGTCTTATTTTGTTTTTAAGTATTTTCCTCTGCATGCATATGTGTGTGTGCAGGCATGTGCATGTGTGACAGTAAAATTCAATGGATGAAAAACAAAGACCGGGCTCCACTGAGGTCAGAAACACCTCTAATTACAAGACCCCATTCAGGCCTAACCATGGAATTCTTGCCCCTGGAAATTGTTTTTATTTTACATCAGAGCTTGGTAAACATGCAAAAAAATATACACAAGACATTCTGCCTGGAAGAGGAGCTGTAATCCTGGAAAAAGGACAGGCCCGCAAAGTTCAGAAATAACATTCAAGTTGGTCATCTGTGCTTGGGACCTTGTTGGGTTTGGCTATGAGTTCCTGGGTGGGGAAATAACCATCTTTTATTAGGCATTAGGCTACTGGACATTAGTGAAATGCAAAGTCAAACCAAAATGGGATGTCACTACACACCTATTAGAACAGATAAATAATGAATACTGACAATACCAAATGCCTTAGGAGATGCCCTGACAGGATCGCTTCTACATTGTTGATGAGAATGTAAATGGGATGGCCACTCTGTAAAATAGTTTCTTAAGAAGGGACAAGATGGCATCAGTTTAGGTGGATATTCACCATCTCTCTTGCAGAGGATAGCTGATTGGGGACAGAATCCTGCCTGAGTGGTCTGTTCTGGAAGTCCATGGAGTGAGAACCTTAGGGACATTGATCTGGAGGGAGCTGGACAGTGAGGTGGATTGCTCAAGATAAAATCATGAGTTTTCCACAGCTGGAAATCATAGACATGAACAGCTAAGCCCCATGCTTAGGACAAAGGACTAGGGTGAGCCCTGACTCACACTGGCAACCCAGTGAGAGGGAGAATTCTGGGAGTGATTCTGGCAGAGGGTGGAAAGGGGCTTCCTTTCTGTGGGTTTGGCTGCCTGGACCCCCTTGCAGCTTTGGGGAGCACACCAGGTGGCTTGTAGTGGTGCTGGGCTGAGGGTAAAGGCAAATCTGCTGAGGAAGCCTGATTTACCTAGCTGCCCTGGAATACAGAGGCTTGGCTCAGAAGGGGGAGGAGTCAGCCAATTTTATAGTTCCATGCTGAGAAGTATCAGAGTTCCAGCTTCCCTGGGAGGTGGGGTCAGGCAGTCAGAAGTGTTTGATAAGTTTCCACAAACCTATTTAGGGTTCCCTGGGTAGAGTGGGGTTCTAGAAGAGGACTTCTTTTGGGTTCCTTATTTCTCCAAAAAAAAAAAAAACGCTACTTAAAAATTATTAACTTAGATTTTGTGCTAAAATCTGCCTCAAAACCTTCAGAGAGAAGACTGCAGGGTAATTGATTGATGAACACAGGTAGGCTGAGAGGCTCCACAAGGGCTCAAGAAGGAACACTGCTCTTCCTTAGCTTTGACTGCTGGCTTGTGTGTTTGTTTGGTTTTTCTTTATTTGTTTGTTTGTTTCTTGTTTTTCTTTCCTCTTTCCTCTTACCCCCCTTTTTAAAAATTAGGTGCTGCTAGCTTGTTTCTTCTTTGCTGTGCTTCTTCTTCTTTGATTTCCCATTTTCTGTGTATATTGATTTTGTCTACCGACACTATCTCTTTTCCTTCCTTCATCTTCACCTTCTGCTTTCTGTTTTCTGCTTTCTGTTGTGGTTCTTACATTCCACCTTTTTTCATTAGTCCTCAATTCATGGGTGTCAATTTTATCTTGTCTATTCTGTTTTCTTTTAATATTAACTTTTTCCTTTCTCCCTTTTCTTACTTTTTCTCTCTTTCCTCATCATTCTGGCCTCTTAAATCATTCTATATATTTTTCTCTATTTGGTTTCCCATTCCATTGTTGGTACTCCACATTATTTCCCCTATTACTCTACACTGCCTACATGAGTTAAATATTTAGTTTACTAAGTCTTATATGGCCCCTCTTCAAACTTTTATCAATATTACTATTATCCTTTTTCCTTTCCTACCTCTTTTGATTCCTCTAGCCCTAATTTTTTTTCTTTCATGGGAACATAGAAAAAGAAAGGAAATAGAACAAGAAGAACAAAGTGTCAAAGAGAAATCTTAACACACACAGAGAACCACCAACTAAATAAAACTCTAGAGCAGAGAAGCTAATTGACTAAATAAGTCCCTCAAGACAAAATGATGACCAGAGAGCAACAAAAAATTACAAACCATACTGAGAAACAGGAAGACATGGACCAGTTCAATGAACAAACTTAAAACCAGGAAGAGATGCAGAACATCAAACAACTATTCAAAGCTGTCAAAACAAATATAATGGACCAACTTAATGAAGTGAAGGAAGAGATTAAGGATATTAAGAAGAAACTGGGAGAACATACTGAAGAAATTGTAAACATACATAAAAAGGTAATAAATATGATGCTGATAAATGGCACAATCCAAGAAATTAAAAAGATGCTGGATTCACATAACAGCATATTTGAAAAGGCAGAAGAAAGAATTAGTGATGTGGAAGGCAGTACACCTGAAATCAAACAGATAGTATAACAGATAGATAAAAAGATAGAAAAAATCCAGCAGGGACTTAGGGATTTAACCAACAAAACAAAATGCACAAACATATGCATTAGAGGCATCCCAGAAGGAGAAGAGGGTGGAAAGGGAACAGAAGGAGTTTTGAAGGAAATAATGGCTGAAAACTTCCCAAACCTATTGAAAGAGATGTATGTTCATGTCCAGGAAGCACAGCACACCCCAAACAGTAGAAATCCCAATAGGCTTACTCCAAGACATATAATTATCAAAATGTCTAATGCTTAAGACAAAGAGAAAATACTCAAGGCAGCAAGAGAAAACAGAACCAACACAAAGAAGGGGAGCACAATAAGATTAATTTCTGATTTCTCATCTGAAACCGTGGAGGCAAGAAGACAGTGGTATGACATAGTCAAGGTACTAAAGGGAAAAAACTTCCAGCCAAGAATTCTCTATCCTGCAAAGCAGGCATTCAAAAATGATGGAGAATTCAAAATATTCACAGATAAACAGAAATTAAGAGAGTATCCAAATAAGAAACCTGTACTTCAAGAAAGTCATGAGGAAGTTCTACAGGTTTAAAGGAAAACACAGGAGAGAGAGAGTTGGAGGAAAGTGTAAGAACAACTAAAAAGACAAAAAGAGAACTAAAAACAACATATGACATACATAAACCAAAAGAAAATATGGCTGATGTAAGAAATTCCTTGAGAGTAATAACACTGAAGGTTAATGGATTAAATTCACCAGTCAAGAGACACAGATTGGCAGAATGGATAAGGAAATATCATCCATTTATATGATGCCTGCAAGAAACCCACCTTAGACCCAGGGATTCAAGGAGGCTGAAAGTGAATGACTGGAAAACAATTTTACAAGCAAACAACAACCAAAAAATGGCAGGAATAGCTATTCTAATATCAGACAAAATAGACTTTAAATGCAAAATATTGTAAGAGACAAAGATCAACACTATATATTAGTAAACGGGGTAATCTTTCAAGAACACAGAAGAATCATAAACATTTATGCACCCACTCAGGGTGCTTCAAAATATATGAGGCAAACACTGGAAAAACTAAGTGGAGACATAAATGCCTCTACAATTATAGTGGGGGACTTTAATACACCATTATGACCATTAGACAGAACATCTAGACAGAGAATCAATAAAGAAACAAAGACTCTGAATAATGCATTAGAGGATTTGGACCTAATAGACATATACTAAATGCTACAGCCAATAGAGTGGGGTAGACATTCTTCTTGAGTGCACATGGATCATGCTCCAAGGTAGGCCATATGCTAGGCCAAAAAACAACTCTCAATGAATTCAGGAAGACTGAGATTATACAAAGTAATTTCTCTGACCACAATGGAATGAAATGGGAAATCAGTAAGGGCCAGAGAACCAGAGTAGGAACAAAGATAGGGAAGTTAAACAACACACTGTTAGAAAAACACTAGGTCAAGGAGGAAATCTCAAATGAAATATGTGACTACCTTGAAATGATTGAAAATGACAGCACAACATATCAAAACCTATGGGATACAGCTAAACCTGTACTGAGAGGGAAATTCATAGCCATAAGTGTATATATTAAAAAAGAAGAAAGAGCTAAATTTGAAGACCTAACTGCAAACCTGGAGAAATTTGAAAAACAGCAACAAACTAACCCCAATGGAAGTAGAAAGAAGAAAATAACAAAGATTAGAGCAAAACTAAATGAAATAGAAAATAAGAAAGCACTAGAGAAATAAAACCAAAAGGTGGTTCTTTGAGATCAATAAAATTGTCAAACCCTTAGTCAGACAAAAAAAAGGGGGGGGGGAGAGCAAATGCAAATACACAAAATTAGGAATGAGGAAGGGGACATCATTAGAAACCCTACAGAAATAAAGAGTATCATGAGAGGATACTTTGGAAAATTTTATGCCAAAAAGAATGATAATTTAGTAGAAATGGACAAATTCCTAGAAACACAAAAGCAACCTACATTGATGAAAGAAGAAATTGATGTGTTCAACAGTCCAATTACAAATAAAGAGATAGGCTCAGTCATTAAAAAAAACCCAACTAAGAAACGCCCAGGACCAGATGGCTTCATAGCTGAATTCTACCAAACATTCCCAAAAGAGCTAACACCAATCCCATTTGAGCCTTCAAAAAAATAGATGTAGAAGGAACATTGCTTAACTCATTCTATGATGCCAACATTACACTAATAACAAAGCCAAACAAAGATACCACATGAAAGGAAAATTACAAACCAATTTCTCTAATGAACCTAGACACTAAAATCCTCAACAAAATACTTGTTAATTGCATTCAACAACATGTCAAAAGAATTATAAACCATGACCACATGGGTTTCATCCCAGGTATGCAAGGATGGTTCAACATAAGTAAATCAATCAATGTAATACACCACATAAACAGATTGAAAGAAAATAATCACATGATCATCTCTATAGATGCAGAAAAAACACTTAACAACTTACAGCACAGTTTCCTGATAAAAACAGTGCAAAAGATAGGTATAGATGGAAACTTTCTGAACGTGATATAGGGTATATATGAAAAACCCAAAGCTAACATCATCTTCAATGGTGAAATCTTAAAAGCCTTCCCTCTGAGATCAGGAACAAGACAAGGATGCCTACTATCACCACTCCTATTTAACATTGTCTTAGAAGTACATGCTCGAGCACTGAGACAAGAAAAAGATATAAAAGGTATCCAATTGGAAAATAATAAGTAAAAATTTCATTATTTGTAAATGACATGATCCTATACATAGAAAGTCCTGAGAAATCTACAACAAAGTTTTGGGAACTTATAAATGAGTACAGTAACATCACAGGCTACAAGATCAATGCTCAAAATTCAGTAGAATTTCTGTGCACCAAAAATGAGCAAGCTGAGGAGGCAATCAATAAAAAAATACCATTTATAATACTAACTAAAAGAATCAAATACCCAGTAGTAAATTTAACTAAAGATGTAAAGGACTTATATACACAAAACTGCACAACACAGTTAAAGTAAATCAAAGAAGACTTAAATACATGGAAGAATATTCAGTGTTCATGGATAGGAAGACTAAAAATCATCATGATGTTTATCCTACCCAATCTAACATACATATTTAATGAAATCCCAATAAAAATCAACACTGTATTTTTTAAGGAATTGGAAAAACTAACTGCAAAATTTGTTTGGAAGAGTAAGAGGCCCTGAAATGCTAAAGACATATTGGAAAAGAAAAATGAATTTGGAGGTATCACACTACCTTACTTTAAAGCATACTACAAAGCTACAGTGGTCAAAACTTCATGGTATTGGCAGAATGATAAACATACTGACGATTGGAATCAAACTGAGAGTTCTGATATAAATCCTTACATATACAGTCACCTGATATTCAACAAGGCCACCAAGCCCACTCAGTTGGGGGAGAATGGCCTCTTCAATAAGTGGTGCTTGGAGAATTGGATATCCATATCCAAAAGAATGAAAGAGGAACACCATCTCACACCTTATACAAAAATCAACTCAAGGTGGATCAAAGATATAAAGATAAGAGTCAAGACCATAAAGACCTTGAAAGATAATGTAGGGAAGCATCTACAGGACCTTGTAATAGGAAATGGTTTCATGAACTTCACATGCAAAGCATGAGCAGTAAAAGAAAAAATAGATAAATTGGATCTCCTCAAAATTAAAAATTTTGCACCTCAAAGGATGATATCAAGAAAATAAAAGGGCAGTCTACACAATGGGAGAAAATATGTGGCAACCATTTATCTGATAGGAGCCTAATATCCTGCATATATAAAGAAATCCTACACCTCGATAATAAAAAGATAACCAACCCATTTAAAAAATGGGCAAGTGACTTAAAAAGACACTTCTCCAAGGAAGAAATAGAAATGGCTAAAAGGCAATTGAAAGAATGATCAACATCCTTAGCTATTAGGAAAATGCAAATCAAAACTACGAGACACCGTATTACACCCATTAAAATGGCAGCTATAAAAAAAGAGCAGAATATAATTGTTGGAGAGGATGTGGAGGAATGAGAACCCTCATTCACTGCTGGTGGGATTGTAGAATGGTTCAGCCACTGTGGAGGACAGTTTGGTGTTTCTTCAAAAAACTAACTATAGATCTTCCATATGATCCAGCGATTCCACTCCTGGGTATATACCCTGAAGAATTGAAAGCAAAGGCACAAACAGATATATGCACACCAATGTTCATAGTGGCATTGTACAATACTGCCAAATTTGGAATCAATCCACGTGCCCATCAACAGATGAATGGATAAACAAAATGTGGATCATACATACAATGGAATATTACTCAGCTATAAGGAATAAAGTGCTAACATGTGGAATAACATGGATGAATCTTGAAGAACATATGTTGAGTGAAGCAAGCCAGGCATTGAGGGATGAACAGTATATGACCACACTGATATGAATTGAGGAAATTGAGCAGTCCCTGAGAACTATTGTCTGAAAGATAGGTTTACAAGAAACAGAAAGAGAGCCATCACCCATATGGACATAATTGATGGTAAAGCGATAAAGTGTAGTTGCGCATTGAAGGTATAGTACAGGTGGCGAGTGATATTGTTGAGTTTGGTGATGCAGGTTTGACAGGTGGGTGGGTAGATTGGTAAGGGTAGGTTAAAATACCCAGGATGCTGGAGGGGGAGATATGAGAGGGACCATGTGAACATTTGAGCTTTGTGGGTATGAGGTTGAAAGTACAGAGGTGGGAATGCTATTATGGCAATGTGACAAGGAAGTGTCACTGGTTTAGGGTGTTTGTTTGGGGGGCATTCGGGACAGAGCACATCTGGAGCAGGCTTCAATGGACTGTGTGAGTGTTCATCCTATCATAATGTGTTGTATCAGTGGGTGGAGACCCACACAATGAGCAGGAAAGAGATGGACTCCCATCTTTGGGAGGACCAATTCACTCTGAAATAAACAGGTGGGCATTTCTTAAGAGCAAGGGTGGCTCATAATAGGGGAGGAAAAACCAATGTGTCAAGACTTCTTGTTGCATGTAACTATGAATCTTGTCATCCAATGAGTCAAGCCAAGGGGTCATCATGGGCCCCATCATGACTAGGAGGGAGGAATATCAAACAGGGAGTGTTTAGTGGCCAGTAGAAATGTTTTTCATTACCTTACAGTGATGGACACAGGACATGGTAAATATCATCAAAATTTATAAAAGTGCAATGTCTAAAATATAAGCCATACTGTAAACCATTGACAATGTTTAGTAGCTATGTTTCACTATCTGTATAAAAGTTATAGCAATGCTACCATCCACATACAATAAGGTTTTAATATGGGATGAGGAAAGGGGGAGAAGGTTGGCTATATGAGAGTCTCTTGTATTCTATGTGTGACTTTGCCATGTCCTACAACTTCTTTGGAAATTAAATTAAAAATAATGAGACACTGAGGAGAGAGGGGGAAGGTGCCATGGTACAGAATGGACACCAGATATTGCAGTGATAAAAGGCAAAACGTCAAAAAAATTTTCTTTTTCCCATTTTTTGAATATCTCAATCCTTTAATTTTATTTTATTTTTGTTTTTTTTAAGTTTTCATATATTTTATCTCTTACATTTAAACTCATTATTATTATTTCATTTTTATATTAATTGTATTTGGCTGTTGTATTGTCTTCATCTTTAAAGAAAGTTTGGATTACAGAAGGGTTACAACTGGGGTGTGAGAGGATCATTAATGGGGGGTGTTAATGATGGAAGTGCATGGGAAGAAGTTCACCTGAACATACATAAAAGTTATACAAAATTGTTCAAACACTCATGGGGCATGGTCACAGTGGGTGAAGAATAACTCAATAAATGAGAGAATACTGAATTCCCATCCTGGAGTGCTCTGCCACATTCTCCAAAGGAGCAGCAACAGTCCCCCAAGTACAGGGGCAGTGTCTGGCAAAGGAGGATGATCCACTGATGGGCTCTTGTTATTGATGACTAGCCTTATGCATGTTTGCTTTTGAAATTGAAACTTAGCCTGTTGTTATGGGGTGCCTAAGGGTTGCCTCCCAAGAGCCTCCTTGTTGTTCAAATGTGGCCTCTCTCTAAGCCAAATTCAGCATATGAATGTGTTACCTTCCTCCCAGCATGGGACATGACTCCCTGGGATGAGACTCCCTGGAAATGAGGGATTACTACCAAGTGCCAACTGGCAATATGAGTGGAAAAAGACCTCAAATAAAGGGGGAAAATGTAAAGACTAATGAGTTCATATGGCTAAGATTTTAAAGTGAGTCGGGAGTTCATCACAGAGGTAACGCTTATGCACATCTTAGTAGGATATCATAGGCCTCCAATGTGGATATCACTCCAAATAGAAGGGCTCCTGAGGGCTCTGGAGACACCCAGGTCCTATGTCAGGGCAGAGATCTCTGGAGTTTGGTGCCTTTTCAGTGGGCCCTACTTTGGAATCTGTGCTCCTAAGAGTGACTGAGTTGGACTCAAATATGTCTTCCCTGCACATGGTTCATCTGTCCCTTCTATTCAAACCTACATGTGGTGCTGGAGTTTGTAGGTGTACATCTAGAGACTGGAGACTTTGGGCTGTCCATGCACCAGCTGGACCCAGAATCTCAGTGGAGCTGCAACTCCTACTCTACAGCTCAATGGACTCACCCAGGACATGAGGCAGGGAAATGATGATGGACAATGGCCATCCCATGGAATGGAGAGAATCTGCAGCTGCAGGCAGGATAATCCCATTCATTTTATCCATGGGATTTAAGCCTCCTCTCAAGCAGAGGTGGAGTGGAACATCACCAAGCCAGACTCCTTAGGATTGGGTGAAGGGCTATGGATTAAAGTGAACTTACTGGTATTCTGTTATAGACATATTGTGATTCAAGCAGTGGAAGAAATTACAACATTAATGTGGTGCCAGTGACCACTGGATACTCTGGGAGCAGGGAGAGGGAAAAGCAGTTGTAATACCGGAGTTTTTCGAGATTTGGGAATTGTCCTGAGTGACATTGCAATGACAGATATAGTCCATTGTGTATCATCATATAACATGCAGAACTGTGGGGAGAAAGTGTGGTCTACAATGTGAACTATGGTCCATGCTTAATGACAAAGTTCCAGGACATGTATATCCATTGCAGGTGATATGCCACACTAATGAAGGATGTTCATGTGGGAAGTTGTGGGGGGTGTGGGAGGTGGGGTATATAGGAATTTTTGTGTAACATTTATGTAATGTAATGTAATGTAAGTATCCTTTAAATTTTTTTTACATTTATAAAAAACAAAATAAATAAATAAATAAATAAATACTCCCTCCAAAAGAAAATAGTTTCTTAAATACAAAACAAAACAGAACCCCAAAACCTATAATAAAAATGCAACTATCATAAGATGCAACAATTGCCCTCCTGGTTATTTTTGCTAGAAATCAAAATTTATGTCCACACAAAAACATGAACATTCATTTCAGCTTTATTTGTAATAAACCCCAAATGGAAACAACCCAAGTGTCCTTTAATAGTTAAGCTTTTAAACAAATTGTGGTCCTGTTCTGACAGAAAAAACTTATATAATGAGAAACCCAAGCAGCACTCAGAGAGATAGAGGAAAATGTTTTATTATGCACAGACCCAGAGGAGAAGCCAGTCTCCAAAATCTGAGCCCTGGGTTTTGACTTTCATGAGTTTATATAGGGACTTTACACAGGCAAATTCCTAAGCAAGTCTGCAGGTGGGGGCTAAAAAAGCCAAAGTTATGAGTTTAGCTTATCTTCCTAAAGCAGAAGGCTTTTAGGGAGGACAGGAGTCATTATCTCTTTAATGTTGTAAATTCCAGTTGAAAGTGATGGGCAGGGAGTGCTTATCTTCCTAAAGATGTGGATTTCAGGGAGAAAGGGAGGAGGGGAGAAAGGTATGAGGGGTGCTAATCTTACTAAATTGTGGGTTTCCCCTGAGGGGAAGGAATGGGCTGCAGCACTTTCTTCATCCATCCCCCCTTTGATGCCCTTATAATTCCTTATGGGACATCATCTGCTAACATGGGGATTTTTCTATAGTCCCCAAGAGCTGATATTTAACATGAGGCATTACTTGGTGTTTTAAGGCATTTAGGCAGGAAGTGATGTATTGTGATAGAATGCATGGCCCAAAAGTTAAGAGGAAGAAGACAGGCTATTACTGGCATGAATGGCAAAATCCAGGAAATGAGACCCTGGAAGTAGTTCCCATTGGCAGATTCCTGGTATACATGGTTTAGGTGATCTTTGGCTCATTCTTTTAGCAGGGCTACCTTGTCTCTAACTACCCCTGAGGAATTTGCATAGAAACAGCATTCTTCCCCCAGGGCCTGGCAGATTCCCCATGAAACTGTGGTGAGAATGTCTAATCCTCACCTGTTTTGTAAAACTACTTCTGCCAATGAGTCTATCTGGCCTTGCAACCTGTTGAGAGCCCCTGATATTTCTTCAAGGTCATTTGATGTTTCATGTGCTGGGGTTTGTAAGCCCTCCTGACCAACTGTAAGTGAGGCCTCTGCTGCTGCTGTGCTTCTCACTACTCCTAGTCCTAAGAGTAGGGGATTGCATGTATTGCTTCTTTGGCTCAGGAGAGCTCTCCAGGCAATTCTTCTCCATACACTGAGAATGATGGTACTGACCAAGTGAGGTCACAGATGCCCTGGGCATCCTGGGGTAGGCACTAGTAGCCACTGGTGCCACAGACCCAGATGGTGGAGTTTGTGGTGCATCAGTCAGACTCATTGAGTGGGCAGGTGGTGTTACAGTTAGCCTTTCCAAGAAGGAGGATAGTCGAAGGGGAGCTGGTAGGTATGCTTTTACAGTTAACTAGTTTTCCTGGGGTTCTGGTTATGCAGACTGGGGGTGTCCTGCTTTCTGCTGACAATTGGTCAGGAGGGTTACATTTCATGGAACAGGTTGGGAAAGATGTTTAGACTTGAGGAAGTACAAGCCAGCAGGATGCAGCTATGTCAGGCTGGGATTTATTTAGGAGTTGGTGGAAATTTCAAACCTGTTTCAAAAGGGCATTGTGGGGGGACTGTTCTAACTTTGGCTTTTAGTGTCTGGGCAGCTTTACTAATATTTTTAACTGGGGTTTTCTCTTGGGGTTGGGTTACTGGGATCAGTTGGACTAGTATGAGGTCTCCTGGTTCCAGCCTTGCCGGGTCGTATATTCTGATTCCTAGTTTTAGTCCTGTTTGGGCTTTTAAAAAGGAATTTTCTGATCCAGTGGTTATGTTTAATAAGGTGAGTTTTATGGGGTCACAGGTTTCTATGCTACACCCTGCCAGGCTGGGGATTTTCTGTAGGAGATATGGAGAAGTCAGTAAACCCCCTTCCAGGGAGCAGTGGCACCTACCAGAAAGCTCCAAGAGTGGCAGAATCCTCCACTCTTGCAGGGGTCTTTGCAGAGGTATTTTTCATAACTCCCACAGTTGCAGCCCCTACACCCTCTCCCAGGGGCAGGTATGGGGTATGGGGGTATGGGAGTATGGGGCAACTAAAAAGGTGTAAGGAGTGTGATCTTGGATTGCCCTGCAAGTGTTGAATATTTCAGATGCTGAGGTTGCACCTGCCAAGAATGGGACTGAAGCATTCAGCACAGATTGTTTACCCCAACTTTGACTGACTTGCAGCTAGCATTGATTTTGGGGGTGTGTATTGGCTTCTAGGGTGAGGGCAAGGAAGAAAAGGATAAGCAAGTCAAGGCACAGAAACATCCTATTATACACCAATAAACTATTGCCATTAAAGCTCTATTCACTATAGTCCAATCTGCAGGAGCTACAGCAGCTAGTTCAACTCTGAATAACAGGGTGAGTAGGCCATATTAGCACAGGATCCACAAGGAGCAGGAGTCCATTCAGCAGGCATTTGATGAGGTCAGTGTTTGGGGATCCCAGGTGACTCACACTCTCAAGGGGATGGCTGGGTATGGGTTGGGCTGTCCAGCTCTCCTGTTCTTCATTGTGGTGTGCTTTCTTGAACCTGGAATGATGGATCCAAGGGATGATGCCTACAACTTTAAAAGCAGTAGGAGTTACAAGGTTCACAGTATGTGGACCTGTCCAGGAAGGCTGAAGGGGCTATTTTTTTCCAGTCTTTGACCCAGACTAAGTCCCCTGGCCAGTGGAGGTGCACTGGGTGTCCCAGGGGATGAGGTTTCAGGACAAGACAGTTTTATGTATATGGGCTAGAGTTTTCCCAGCTGCTGGAGGGTGGAATCTTGGCCAGCCTCCCCCAGGAGCTTGAGATTTCCTCTGAAGGCCTGGATAATTGGTGGTGGCCATCCAAATAGAATTTCAAAGTGTGAATAGCCCATGGGTCCTGGGCTGCACCTAAGTCAGAGAAAGGTTAAGGGAAGTAAATCTACCCAAGGGAGACCAGTTTCCTGGAAGAATTTGGCTAGGGTGGCTTTGAGGGTTCAATTCATGTGTTCAAATTTCCCTGAACTCTGAGGCCTGTAAGTGGTATGGAGTTTTCACTTGAACATTTACACCAGTTCTTGGACTACAGCAGCCATGAAATCCAGGCCATTGTCACTTCCAATAGACAGAGGCAGACCATGTTGGGGAATGATTTCTATGAGTAAAGCTCTAGTCACTTTTCTTGCCTTTTTGATGTGAGTGGGGAAAGCTTTGACCCAGCCTGAAAAGGTACCTATCATTACTAAGAGATATTTGTACTCCTGACTTGGTTTTACTTCTGTCAAGTCTACTGTGAGATCTTTGAAAGGGGTTGTCCCCATGTGCTGGATGCTGACCAGAGCTCAGGCACCTGCAGAGGGTTGTTTTTTGTAACAAACTTGGCACTGGCTGCTGATGGTGGCACAGAGAGGAGCTAGTCAGGCTATGTAGTAGTGTCTCCCGAGCAAGGCTTCTAGCACAGTTTTCCTAGGTGGGTGAGTTTGTGGTATTGCTGGATGAGGACATGAGTGGCTCCTTTTGGGATGAAAATCTGGTTATCCAGGAGCTGTCAAGTTCCTTTGGGGGTTTGGCTTCCCCCTTCTCACATGACCCATTGCTGTTCTTCCCAGGTGTAGCTTAGTTGATTAGTTTCTTGTCATAAGAGGGACAGCTGTCATGTCAATTCCAGGACTTGTATTCCATGGGTTCCTTTGGCCACTTGCTGGGCTGCTTTGTTGGTTAGCCTGTTTCCTTGAGTGACCATATTCATTCCTTTCTCATGTCCCCAGCAGTGGATGATGGCAACTTTGTCTGGTTTCCAGATTGCTTTTAATAGTTGAAGGATTTCTTCTTTGTTTTTGATTTCCTTCCCCATGCAGTTAGGAGGCCTCCTTCTTTATAAATTGTTCTGTGGATATACACAGGAATGAATGTGTATTTAGAGTCAGTGTAAATGTTTACTGCCTGCCCAGTGGCTAACTGCAGGGCTCCGACCAGTGCCCAGAGTTCTGCCCATTGTGCAGACCATCCTAGGAATAGAGATGCTGCTTCCACCACATGTTTGTCAGTGGTGACTGCATATACAGCAAGCTTCTTCCTATTTTTAAGACTTCTCTCATCTGTAAATAGTGTCTGATCCAGGAAAGGAAGTGGTTTGTCTTGGAGGCTGAGTGGACTGGTGTAAACTTCCTCAGTCATTTCAACACAATCATGTTCAGGGACCCCTTCCTTGTCTGGCAAGAAAGTGGCAGGGTTTAGACTGCACACTCTTTCTATTGTTATTCTGGGGTTTTCACAGAGTAAACCTTGGTAATGTGTGAGCCAGGGGTTAGATATCCACCGGTGCCTGTGTGAGTTCATTAGGTCAGTGACTGCATGTGGCGCCATGACCTGAATAGCTTTTCTGAGGGTTAATTTGTTGGCTTCTTTGATGAGGGTTATGGTTGCCACCAGGGCTTTCAGGCAGGGCAGCCATCCTGCAGCCATGGGGTCCAGCTGCTTGGAGAGATAAGCAATGGGCCTTTGCCAGGGGCCAACTGTTTGTGTGAAGACTCCCAGTGCTACATTGTTCTTTTCATGCATAAACAGGTTAAAATTTTGACTTACAACCAGTAGCCCCAAGGGAGTGTCTCAGCCGAGTTGTCTTTTGATGTCTTGAAAGTCTCCCTGTTGAGCTCCTCCTCATTTGAGGGACTCCTTTTCTGGACCTATCAGAACTTCATAGAGGGGTTTGGTCATGGCTACAAACCTGGAAATCCAGATGCAACAGAAACTCACAGCCCTGAAGAACTCATGAAGCTTTCTTTTTCTGGTGGGGGTAGGGGTAGTGCAGATTACTTTCATTCTGGTCTGAGCATCTGGTGCTCTTGTGTGAACCCCAGGCACTTGACTTGCCATTTACAGATTTGAGCTTTTCTCCAAAGCACATTGTACCCAGTCTGTGTTAGAAGTTGTAGGAGGGTCTGAGTCCCTCTCCAGCAGACCTCTTCCATCTCACTGGCAAGTAGGAGGTCATCTACATATTCTAAGAGGGCACACCTGAAGTCCTCCAAGGGGTAGGTGGCCAGATCTGCCACCAAGGTTTCCCCAAAAAGGGTAGGAAGGTTTTTGAAGCCTTGCAGGAGCTGAGGTTAGTTGATTTTTCTGCCAGGTTCTGGGATCTTCCCATTAAAAGGCAAAGAGGGACTGGCTTGGGGCAGCCAGCTGCAGGCAGAAGACGGCATCTTTCAGGTCCAAGCAAGTGAACCAGGTGGCTTAAGGTGGCAGCTGTTCTAGCAAAGTGTACAGGTTAGGAGCAACCTGATGAAAGGTTAAAGTGGCATTGTTGATGGTCCATAGATCCTGGACTGGTCGATATCTGTCCCATCTGGCTTCTTTACTGGTAATAATGGGGTGTTCCATGGTGACTGGCACTCAATCAGGATTTCCTCTTTCCTCAAGCAATCTATGTGTTTTACCATGCACAATTGTCCTTCACAGGGGATTGCATGCTGCCTCTGCTGGACTGGGACTGCTCCCGGCTTCAGGTTGATGATGATGGGTGCATGGTTCTGTGCCATTTCTGGGGGGTTTCTTTCTGCCCAAACCTGGGGGAAAGGTTCCAGCAGTTTTTCTGGATTCTGACTTGAATTTTCTTCCACATTAAGTCTCCATTCCTCACTTTGGGGTACAGTGATGAGGAGAGTGAGGCTGGTCCCAAGGCTTAAGCTTGCTGTCCCCTCAGGTTTGAAGGTAATCTGGGGCCCCAGTTTGGTTAAGAGGTCCCTACCAAGTAGGGGAACTGGACATTCAGGAAGGTACAGAAATTCATGAGTCACTTCATGACCACCAAGCTGACAATTTCTCAACTGCCTAAAAGGTCATTGCCTTTACTGGTCTCCAGTTGCTCCTATGATGTTTGCAGTTTTTCCACTAAAGGGGGTGATAGGGGTTGTGACCACAGAATATTCAGTGCCAGTGTCTACCATGAAAGTCTTTGGCCCCCAAGTTGTAGTTTGACCAGTGAGCCCAGTCACCCCTATTCAGAGTCAAGTCCC